>VCRD01004969.1:8971-30722 GCA_006783055.1 Trinorchestia longiramus
TTCGGGGATAGGAAACAGAAACAATATGCCAACAAACAGTATAAGCGTATTAGGGCACCTTTAACAAGGCATGCACTTACGGAGGAATTTTCTCTCATTTTAGGGAGGGAGGTTCTTTGGAGCAACTGGAACCTGAAGTTCGTGTCCATGAAACCTTGAAGAAATCCATATCAAATTGGGAGAAGTTCTTGCCAATAATTATCTCAGAGAGGCTCTGGATTTCAGCCTCAATTTTGATTTTATGTCTACGTAATTACATCGGAAGATCAACTACAGATCCTACGTAGAAATATTAATTAACACACTTTTCAACCCAGCGGTTCCCGTTAACCCGTGGAGGTTAAGGAATAGTGTTCGATATGGAAACAGTGCATACATACACATGTGAACTGCAAAAACGGTCCAGTGACAAATGAATATGCTCGCGGTAAAGTGAACTTTGAGTTCGGCTGGCCTGGATAAAGTACAATCGTTCGTGTTATTCAGTCGAGAGTGAAATTAAATGATTATTGTCAATGAAATTAGTCGCATCGATTGCATTAATTCATGAGTGTATTTGGCTGATTATTACGAGTGAAACTAAGTGATAGCATTGCATTGAATCTAAGTGAATCACATGTTCGCGTATTATTAGTGTGTATTGTTAGGTTGAATAGTGCGTCAATTCCATTAATACTCGATGTTGTATGATCTAGGTAATTATTGTGAATGGAATTAGGTAATTTCAGGAGATAGGCTTGCGCTGATTACATTGACTTTGTGATATATTTGTGTCATTTACGTGTTTTTCAGTAAACATTGTTAAGCTAATTGATCGTGATTATTCCCTTCTTGCGTTGGCTTCAATTGATGAATAACGTATGATACATGTCAGGAGCCTTGGATTCCTGCAATTGCGATGACTATCTCGCAATCAGTAATTCTTTGCATTCCGATTAACGTAAAATGTGTTATTTTTACATTGAAGGATTCAATTAATGCTAGCAAATATTGCTTTGTTCATGCTGCAAATCTATAAAGAGAAGTCGCATCGCCGCATGTAAAAAACCTAGCCCTCGTAAAACCCTAAGGATTAAACTAACTTCAAGCGTACAATGAGAGTGAAATAGTTATTACTCTATCAACTTGGGGCTTGCCGTTCTTAATTACGCTCAAGGAATACTTCCACTCAGTTAATATTACCATAAATACATAGCCCATCCTAGTCTCATTTGGGGTCATAAGGTCCGTCATTCCCGGCTCCGGCTCCTCATATTAGAGTCTGAACACTCGGGTGATTAGGCACTTTTTGCATCTAATAGACAATCTTTGATGTAGGCTTGAAAGAAACACTCATTCTGACGTTTTACCAACCCTTCAAGGTATCGATCACACATGAACATATTGTGTTAGCACCAATATCGATAATACAACTATAGTGACAGACAAAGTTCCAACCTAAAATTTAACATAAAAACATTCATGAGAGTACTAAACAGGGCTGGGGAGTCAGGACTCTGAACATCCGACTCCGACTCCGACTCCTGGTTATTTGAAGGACCGACTCTGACTTGTTAATAGTAACTGGATATTTTCTCACCATTTGCCTATTTTATGTTACCTATCAACAAAAATGGTATTTTTCACTGCCAAGTGAATCATCAGGCTATTTTTAAAGTTATAAATAACTTTATGCCTTTAGCTATGTCTTTTGGCCTTTTTTAACAACTTTATTGAAAAAATACTGTAGGTAGCTCAATGCTGATTGCTTCTATTAAGTAACAGTAAACAATTTTTATACATATTGTTTTAGCATTGATAATCCTAAATTTATAGTTTAAATAGAAAAGGAAAAAATCACTCATACTGACAAAAAAAATTTATTAGCTACTAAAACGCCTGTTACATATCTTTGACATACATTTAGACCATAGAGTATAAGTAGAATCATTTGAAAATTTCATAAAGAATACACAATTATAATTAAATAATCCAAAATACTTACCTAAATATTTCATGAGACACACAGCCTAGGACAAAAACAAATAAGTTTATAAGAATAATATTATTGTATCGATTATAAACCTTAGTGATATTATCAAAATGCTGAATTAAATCATAAGGCACCAATAGGTTTTTAAGAAAATCATTGTATCGACACTATCAATTATAAAGCTTTATTAAATACACAAAACTAAAAATTAAATTCAAAGTCAATAATATGTTTTTAAGAGTGATATTGTATCAGCAAAATCAGTTATAAATCATCGTGGTGTAGAGTGTAAACAAAATGCAGGATTAAATCTTAAGACACGAGGAGAAAAAGGAAGAATAATTTGATCACAGTTGTAAGTTCTAAAGAATAAAATTGCTTGCACAATATCTTCTTTCATTGAAGCTCGCAGATCTGACTTCATTAGCTTCAGAACAGAGAAGAGTCTCTCCACACTGACTTGAGTTGGAGGAGGAATCACGGTACGAGCTGCTTCTCTGACGATTTCAGGATAGGATTGGATAGTTTCATCCAACGATAATTTGTTTTTTTGATCATACTTCTCTATTTCTTTCAAGGCTTTGTAGAAGTCCTCTTTAAATTTGGATAATTTAACATTTACTGGCTGAGCTACTTTTATTCGTCTTTTTTGGCTTTTTCATTTTCCAGTCTTTGAAGATACTTTGTAAAAGTATCACCATCACTGGAAGTTGATGAGTGAGATTCAATTGCAATGTTGTGAGTGTCTGAAGAACGGTTTTCTATAGGTTTACCAAATATTCCTTTCATTTCCACTGCAAGATTGCAGAGACTTTCTCTTGCTCTTTTGCCTTGGTCTTCATTTAATAATATTCGGTGTTTGGGATCATCAAGTACTGATGCCAACAGTATATCATTGTCAGTCAGTGAGGTTCTCTTCTATTCATTGATTTTACAATTCCTTGAGCTATTAGACCCCCTTTTTTAGTGAGTGTGAAAATCAAATTTTTCCATTCAAACAGAAACGCTCCTGCAGTCAAATCTTCAGCTCGTAATTTTTTTGTTGTTATATAGGGTGAACAAAGGCGCTCTTCCAATTCTGTTGCCTGCGTCCACTGGCCTTCAGTTAGAGCTAGTGCATGGTTGTCAATGTCGTCCAAGACTGATTTTAATTCCAGCAACCTTTTAACCATCAAGTATGTACATCAATGTCGTGTTCACAGCAAGCTAAGTTAACTTCACGTGCTGTGAACTCAACGACAGCGAGAAATGTGTTGGTAGGGAAAGGGTTAAAAAGTCGCAAAAATAGTCAATGGCCGACACTCAACAATGAATGATAGTTGTCATGTGTTGCCAACTTGCCATCTTCATTGAACATTAAACACATATATAACTATCATACAGGAGAAAAACCCAAACTTGTACTTCAAAAAGGAATTAATATTATTGTAACATATATTATGTATGAAAACACAGGCAGTATCAATATGGCTGGTTGATTCTTGCCTTAGCCAGCCAACTGTTTATTGGAGCTCTGACACTGCACAACCTCACTGGACGCTGACATAACACTACTGACAATGACATGGCAAATGTCTCTGTATAAGTGCGACTGCAGCGCTACCCTGTAGTCGAAGAATGCTACTGCTTGGTTTTTAAACCCGTATCTGGGTTTAACCCTCATCGAGTTTTGGCTAGGAGTATTGCTATCCCCTTTAGTGTCTGTCCATCATAGTCATCTTTGATGCCTATGTTTCTTATTAGATTTTTTGGAGAGTCGGAGTCAGTAGAAATTTGCCGACTCCGACTCTGAAAGTCCATAAATCGGTCCGACTCCACTTCGACTCCGACTCCCCAGCCCAGGTACTAAATCCTACGAACAATGTTTTAACAGAAGAGAAGCTCACTGAATGTCATTTAACTGAGTCGTGAGCTGCAGCAGGAAATGAAATTTTTGAATCCACAGCTTCATTAATCTTGAGCGTAAATTTTGAAAGTTATCTAAAACAGGAAATTTACACATTGCAGTGAGTGGAAGGACAGCAGACTAAGAAAGAGCTGTAGCAGGATGGTAGGTTATAATGCCTGCCGGTAAGTTCCACAACATGAATACGCAATGTACTAGTAAAAGAGCCCACGTACTCGGGCACACAATGTGCGTAACTGCGTTGAAAAATTGCAGATGTAAACTGAACAATGAAAATCGTCACATAACACAACAAACGGCGGTGCCAAACATCGCTTCACATTACAAAGGAATGCTACGCTAGTGACACAACAGTTTTGCTCTTGTAAGACATAATCAAAATTAAATACCTACGAACATTATATACGTACGTCTCTAATTGTATTGTACGGGCTAGCCTAGGGCAAAATAAAAAAAATTATTGCCCGATATTGTATTTTTTTGAGTGATCGTCCTACATCATTTTTAACAATTCGACGTCATACGGAGCATGTTTCCTAAATAAGAATAATCGCGTGTCTCAAACTACAATTGCTGACCCAGATCGTTCTTCAAAACATGTTGTCCTCTCAAACTTGTCTCGTTGCGTAACCTACATTCAAAAAGTTAGCCTATGCATACATCGACAGAGATATGGTGACATATCTCTTACATAACAAGTTCACTGATGCTGTGCTTACTATCAGTACGTTTCTTCAAAAAATTTCTCGTACACACAATAGTAGTAACACAGCAGCACTGAAATACATACATTTCCTGTGTAGTGCTTGAGAGCTCAGTGTCCCTTAATTACTATCGTATAGGCACAAAAATCGTATCATTATTCTATGTTGAATAGTTTATTTACATCATGCTCACGAGCTTTGCGTGCCTTCGTAGTAATTTTAAGGGAATTTTTTTTAACATATTTCTCAATTACACGGGTTACCACCGCCATACTTCAAGCTTTATGTGTTTTCAAACTCCATTTCACGGCCGCAGAATATTCATATAATTCGTATATGAACCGCTACCCCATTCCGTGTATACTGGCTTCATGCAATTTTAAAGTGCCTCTGAGGGCAGAAGAAAATTCACAAAACTGGCATTTGAACCGTACCCCTTTCCCGAGCTTACTGGCTTAATGCTCCTTTAAACTACCTTTGAAGACACATGAATATCCACAGAACTCACAATTGAACCATTCCCATATTTCGTGCTTACTGGTTTGGTGCACCTACAATTTACTTATGAAGATACATGAATATTCACATAACTTGCATTTGAACCGTTCTCCTCTTCCGTGTTTACTGGCTCGGTGCAGTGTTAAATTACTTTTCTGAGCAGAAAAAGATTCACAGAACTCGCATTTGTACCGTTCCCTTTTGCCGTGTTCACTGGCTTGGTGCCTTTTTAAATTCCATTTCAAGGTGGTGGAACATTCACACAACTCACATTTGAAACATTCACTTACTTCGTGCTTTCCTGTTCGGCGTCTGTTTGAATCACTTCTACAGATAGAGGTATTGTCATAAGACGCATTTAAACTGTTCTCCTGAACTGTGTTTTTCCAGTTCATGTTGTCTCATTATGTTTCTATCTGAGCATCGATAATCACATACTTGACATTTGAACAAATTGCTTTCATTAAGTGTCGTTTCCAAGCTTCGTTTCAAACGGGTCAAGTCAATACACGAATCACCACTCAACTCGGCCTTTGATGACACTCCCAATTTATGCTCGGAACACAGGTTGTGCCTAGGGCTGTCCTTCCGAACAGTAGCGGAATCACAAAGCTCACGCACGGACGGCTGTGTCACGTGTCCGTCTGAAGGTCTGACCTCAACATCGCTGTTTACACAAAACACATCTGGTGCTAGCGAGTTTGTGCTCTCTCGAGACGTTTCAGCTGATTGTGGATCAACAGTACTCGTGTTGCACCCACCAGAGCCGCCTTCTCTCACCTTGTTTTCTGCTTCTGTGGGTCCAGCATGTGCCTTAGCACAGGCCTCGTCTACTTCTCTCTTGAAAGTGAAGGCAAAAGAGATTGCACTCGAACTAGCCTGTGATAAGTAACTTGTGTCAGTTGTACGAACGAATTATATAATAGGACTTAGGACAGTTTAAAAAACACGTTCCTTTGACACCAAGCGCGAATATCAAGTATGAATATTAATTGACAAGGAAATAAGTACTTTCGTTAATCTTTGAAATTTATTCTCTAAAAATTGTTATAAAAACGGAAATTATAAAGCAACCAAACAGAAATTCAGACCAACCTAAAACTACTTTTAAAGAAAATTTCAAGGGAAAAGGTTATGTTTATTTTCCTGTCTATATGAACAAATACCACATGAACTTGACAGTACAACTCTGTTAAACAAATAACATCTGAAGAGTCAACGACAGGAAACTGACACGGAAATAAAAAATTTGAAAGCCAGCAGAAAAATTTCCTTTGTTGTCAACAACAACCAAAAACTTCAGGGCAAGAATTAGATTAGAAATGACAGCAGCAGCGCGAGTGGCTACAGAAGGAAGACAGTTGGTCACCATGCTTTCAGACGCTTCACGAGATGAAGTATTTGATGTACCACGTACAATACGTATGCCATAATACAGTAGACAAAAAATAGGAAATAAGATCCACTGTGAATGCGTTTCGGTCAAAAATATGCCAACTGGAATTTTTATATATTTCTAGGCAGCTACTGGCTCATAAAAACTAATACCTGAAGACGAGATGTGCAGGACTTCATTTGTTCCCAATAGCAACAACAAAAATAATACATTAGATCAATCACAAATTACTAGAGACAGAAAAATAGAAATCAAAAAATGCTGGATAGAAATACGTGACCATGAGGCAGGCAGGAGTGTGAAATTCGGTGTCCACTATTCACAATTGGGCGGTAAAAGTAGAACAAATTTAAAAAATTAAAAAGAAAAATACATATTGTCATGAAATTATGGTGAAGCATGTTATGAAGCATACGCGGTATGAAGCACGTTACGAAGCATTTGTATGTACTTCAAAAGTAGGAACAGGGTCCCGCGTTGAGACACGCGGGAACAGGGTCGCGGCGCGCTAGACTAAACAACTGATAAAGCCGCGCAGCACAGGCTCAACAACGGCACATTCAGAAAGAGTGTCAGAAAATATCAATTCATAGCAAAAATGAAAGAAACAAGAGAGAAATGTATGCAATATAAAACAGGGCGACGCTCACAGAAGCAAGGATTAGGATACCAAGCTTGGAAAAGGAAGGGTTAACCTAACGCGATGTGAAGGTAGAAGCCTTGCGCCTTAAAACAAAACAAAACAAACAAACAAACAACTTTATTTCCAATCAAGTACACAGTACATAGACATTAGTACATTGGTTTTTCAAATTCTTAAGGTTAACATTCTTAGAGTAAGGATGATGGTGAGCTCCATGCGACGATCCTGGGATGTGTCCATGGGTGGGGAGTTGAGGGCTTACCGATAAGTGCGAGCTCACGGCGCGAAACGAGAAACAGCTCGTATTCATGGCCGAGTTTCGAACCTGCGGTCTTTCTGCCCGATGCAGAGACCTGATACCTAACACAGGCCGCAGACCACTCGACCACGGTGGAATGTATCGCTTTTTTAAATAAATTCAATGAGGCTGACTGTACACTGAAGCAGGATATATAAGGGCTCAAGACAGCAGAGATGCAGGAAACACACAAGGAACTGTCATGCAGACAGTGGATATGCCAAATGGAAAGCATTGAATGAAAGAGTGAATTAGGAAGTCAGACTCAGTGGCTAGGGTGGAAAAAATAACAGGCTCTAAAAAATAGGACGATTCAAAATGTTTCAGAAGTGATAATACCCCCTAAAAAATTTTGAATGAGAAAGAGTAAAATATAAAACCAGTGTTAGAAAAAAATAGGAAGTACAGGGAGTCCCCGGTTTACGGTATTTCGACTTACGGCAACACGCCGTTACGAACGAGTGCCCATAAATTTTATTAATACACGTTCCGCTTTATGGTGATCCGTTTGTAGCTTGCAAACCGAGCGTAGTAGTGGATGTTTTGCTCGCACGGCTGAGAACATGGTAACGAGGTGCATAAACGAAGAAGAGGCTCATTCAGTTCACCATATTGGATTGTAGCTTTTGTTGTCATCTCCACACTCCAGTTTCTTCAGCCTATCCAGACTCTCCAGCTGCAGGCTATTTTAAATACGCGTGTCTCTCAGTTTACAGGTCAGAACACTATATTTTGCTTATATGATATTTATGTACATGTTATTAGTTGGTATAATTCACATATATAAATACATACTTCCGTGACACATAGGTCTAAGTTTCGACTTGCGTACCAAACCGGCTTACGAACGGCTAAATTAAAAAAAGAACGGAATTCTTTCATAACCCAAGAACTCCCTGTATGATAAATATAATCTACATAGCGAGTGTTTTTCCCTCTGGTACTGAAACAGAAAGTTAAATCAACAACCATTTCAATGTGTTTCAAAGTAGCCTAAGTAGACATATAATTCAAGACACTCCATTTTACTAACATGTAAAGACTGAATAATTGAAATCAATATAAATAGTATTCACTTTCGTGCATACCTTAATAACCATACAGTAAAACCTCGGTTTACGAACGCTTTGAATAACGAACAAATCGGTTAACGACAAACAATTTTGCTAAAAACTTATCCGGGATAATGAATAAATTTTTGGATAACGAACAGCAAGACAAAGAACACACGGGGCATCCCAACCTCAGTCGCGCTCGAGACGTTGTTGCGGTCGGACGTTGCCTGCTTTTAACGTGTCGCATTAGTATTTTAGTGCGTTATTTGCATAATATGGTCATCAAACAAGTCTCTAAAGAAGATTAAAAGTGAGAGTAGTAGTGTGATGAAAAAAACAGGCCAACAATTGTGATAAAGAAAGAAATTATTTCCAAGCATGAAAATGGAGTGCTTGTATCTGATCTCGCGGTAGAATACAACATGTTGAAGTCAACAATGTCGACCATTGAAAGAATGAGGAACAAATCAAAGCAGCTAGTGTTGCTAAAGAAACGACTATGTACTTCAACTTAGTCACACTCTTCAACTTTTCACACCGTGGCAGTCTTATTTTCCTCACTTCTCTTTTTGATATCGCCACCACCTGTACAAACTGATGATAATGATGGATTTTGTCATGCAGAGTGACAAGCAGTAATTTGATAAGATCATGGGCGAGCTCCTACGCGTGGGGTATGTCAATGATGATGCCAGAGGCTATTTCATGCGTGTGGTTGGGACCCTCATCATGTGTCCCGTGCAAGGCGAGGAAATCATCAACCACTTGAAGCGTGTGCCTGCTCTCAAGTCCCAGATTAACATGCTAGTCCACTGTGGCGCTACACTTGATGGGGCTAGCATGCTGTGATGGGCTGTAGTCCTAATACTCTGAAGCTAATGACTCTTACAGACGTTGTGCATATTGCAAAAATTGTATAAATCCACCATTGTTGTCCAGTAAAACAGGTATGTGGCCTTTTTCGTCTTTTCAGACGAAAAAGTAAAAAAGTAAAAAGTGTGGTCCAAGAAAGGAATTTATAAAAAAAATTTCACGAGTGGTTGTGTCATTTCAATGATTTGTTGAAATATTATTTAGAGTGGAAATGGGAATAAATTTACATCAGACATTTATTTTAGTACATAATGAGACATTAGCATGAACTATAGGCACGGATTGCGGTGTACTCACAGGCACGTTAGTCTTGAAATTCATAAGCATGATGCTTTCTGAATTGTTCAGATAAAACTGTTATCTAGTGCGTGGTTCAAAATCTATTTAATATTCTGCTTGTTCCTTCCTTAGTTAGTTAGTACGTTACGCTTTCGTCGAGTTTGCAGTATCATAGCTACTGATTTCCTAAGAAGACCATGATGGCCCAGACATTGCAACTCTTACTGATAAACAGAGTGATTGCTGATGCTGTAATTGAATCTGTTGATAAGAAGAGGAGAGGTGAAGTTCCTAATCAGACATGTTTCTATATAGATGCACCTGGAGGTTGAAGTAAGACGCACATGATTGATGTCATTATTTCTTATCAGAGAAGAAGCAACTGCAATGTGTGTTGTGGTTCTTGGACAGGTGCCTTTACTCTCTACTGTCAGGAGGCAAAACTATCCATAACTTTCTTAAATTATGTTCCACTCATGGAGATCAGCGTTTGCAATGTATCTAGCACTTCAGATCAATCAAACTATCTTCGAAGTTTTGATTTGATCATTCTGGATGAGGTGTCTATGATCCCTTCATTTGCTATTCATGCAATTGACAAACTCTTGCAGGATATTTGCGGCATTAATAGAAATATGCATCAAAACTCTCCTTTATGATAAAATTTTGTAAAATACATATTAAACGTAAACATGAGAGCAACAAAAGACCGGAGAGAATTTGCGTCGTGGCTTTTACATATTGGTAATGGAACGATGGCAACTGTGCAAGATCCAAATCTTGCTGCTGATGATCTAGATGTGCCTCAAATTTCATGTGTTGATGGATCTCTGGTGGATGACATCTTTACCAACACAAATGAGGATGAGAGAAAGAACAGAGTAATTATTTCGCCAAAGAATACAGACTGCCTCAAGATAAATGAAGAATTTTTAACGAGACTTCCCGGCGGCTGCCGAACTTATTATAGCACAGACGAGGTGTTGACAAATGGCAGATGGAGTTATCCTCTCGCGTTCTTTAATTCACTGACACCATCAGGAATGCCTCCTCATAAATTATGCTTGAAGCCTGGCTCAATAGGAATGCTTTTTCGATACATTTATATTCAGAATGGACTTTGTAATGGGACAAGACTTGAAGTGGTCATGCGTCAATATTCAATTGAAGCTTTGATTATTAGCATTTCACTTAATGGAAGACGTGTCCTTATTCCCAGGATGAAGCTGGCACCAAGGGACCCTAACTTATCATAGAAATTAGAGAGAACGCAGTTTCCTATTCATTTGTCATATGCCACGACTATCAAGTCACAGGGACAAACATTCATGAAGGTTGGATTATTCCTACCTCGCTCCATTTTCAGCTACGGACAATTATGTGTGGCATTTTCAAGAGCATGCAAACTCTAAGATGTGAGAGTTAAGGTAATAGACACGGATAAACAGGGAAAGAGAAGAGGGCAAACGTTAACAAAGAATATTGTCTACTAAGAAATGCTGGACTGAAGGAGTACATTGAAGGTTGTCGATTATATTGTGATTTTGTTGTTTGTATTGAACTATGTGGCACAATATTACTTTCAGAGTAATTAATTGTACACATTTAATCTCATTTGTGTCAGTTCTGAATTTAAAATACAATGACCCCTATTTTTATAGAAATGTTAATAAACACATATTTGCTGCATTTTAGTTTTTTCTGTCCAAAACACTAATTCTTTGCGCTATCCAGAAAAGTATCAGTTTTATCAAAACATATTTATTGAATAAATATATTTCTCTTCCCGTGGAATTTCCACTGGCCCTGCTAGTATAAATCATTCCTTCAAGTTTGTTGGGCTCGGGTAACACGAGTGTACGGACACCTTGAAATTGATTTAATAGAAAAATATTTTGATAACTTTCTTGTTGCCATACTACATCGGCTCAGTACTATGAATTAATATTGAATAGAACGATAGAGACTAAAAATTGACTGTGATTAACAGTAACAGCTCATGGGAGAACATTATTGTCGACAAAACACAGATTCATTATTAGCAAGAGGCGCTCGCGGATAACGCTCCCACCGACGTCATCGAAAATTTAGACATTCCCAAAAGCATGCGTGCGTCCATGACACAATTAACAGCTTCGAATAGAATAGCAATAGAATCAATCAAACGCAATTACAGTGATATGCTGTGGAACATTATTTCGTACAATTTGTTACCAACACCTATAGTTCGCGTTTCCACTATCGTAGCGGTTTCATCGAAGAAGCACAAGACCACGCAAACGAGACTGGATGAGGAAATTACCCGGGTGTCCCAGCGAAGTGTGGACTAAATTTCATATTAGATTTAAACACATTTCCCGACTATTAAATTATTTGTATTTATTACAGATTTATAGCATACTCATCCTAGATTACTAATATTCTATAAATTTTCTGGAAAATTAAAGTTACACTTATTGCAAAGACTTTAAATAAGATCATTGAAACGCACTGTCATAAGGGGCTCTCACCTGCTAAGGTTTTCAAGGTTTTGAAAGGGTTTGCGAGTCGTTCTGATGAATACAAGGCAGTAAAAAGGTTCAGAAAAACTGGTACCTGCTTACCAAAGGTCAGGAGCATCCCAGAGAGCTCCGTAAGAACCAAAAAACTCATTAAGAACATTAGAGAAAAGTTGCGACGGAATCCTGAAAGGAGCACCATAAAACTGGTTAAAGAGGCACATGTTAGCCTTTCAACAATCCAGAGGGTGCTGGCAAAGGACGTTAAGGTCAAGCTCTACAAAATTACCAAACGACAACTTCTTTCTCATGCCACAAAGCAGAAGGGATTCGAAAGATCAAAGATTCTTCTGAATAAGCTCCTTGATGGCACGCAGCCACAAGTTCTCTGAACTGATGAGAAATTATTCACCGTTCAAGCCATACACAACGGCCAAAATGATCGGATTTGGATTAAATCTAAAGATTCAGTGCCTGTTGAACGTCTTACTTCATTCAGGAGGCAAAAACCAGCTTCGGTAATGGTGTTACGTCCACAGGTCTCAAACCCCCTTTGATTTTCATAGAGGCTAGCGTCAAAATCAACCAACATATTTATCTGAAGACGTTAAAAGATGAAGTTGTTCCTTGGGTGAGGAAAGTCACTGAAAATAAAAGAATTACAGTTCAGCAGGATGGAGCAACCTCTCACACAGCCATATTGGTCCAGGACTGGTGCAAAGACAATTTCAAGTCGTTTTGGCCGAAGGAACTATGGCCTCCATCTTCTCCTGATTTAAATTCAATGGATTTTTGGATATGGTCTATCTTGGAGCAGAAGTTCTGCGCTGTATCCCACTCAAGTGTGGAGGTACTGAAGCAAAAACTCACCAAATCTTGGGCAGAAATTGACGCTGTAACTGTGCATGCCACGTGTGATCAGGTGATCCTTCGTCTCCGCCAGGTTATCAAAGAGAAAGAAGGATATGTTGAATAATTCTTGCATGTTATTTAAAGACAATACATTTCTCTTTCATTTGATATACGAGTCGTTTTTATTGGCCTTCATATAACTGAAAAAAACCTAACTTTTTTATCCACACTTCGCTGGGCCACCCGGTAGCTCCCTCTCTCAAATTCATTTATGGAGGAAACTTTAGAAGAAAGTACGGGTACTCTTGCTGTCAATAGTTTGAGGGGAGGGAATTTTACTGAGGGCACTATCTACTTTCATGGTCGCTTTAACTATTCCCTGCGGACGCAAAAGCAGAAAAGTGCTCGACCTTCATAAGGAGAGTATAGAGAATCTGCTGCAGATTCGTTCGATCGTAACATTCTTGTTCTGACGCATTTCATTTACAATCAAATGCGAAAATATTCCGTGTACGCAAAATACTTGTTCAAATAAATTTAGTAAAATCCAGAGAGCTTTCGTTCTGCTTTTGACTCCGTACGGTTTGAGCAGTAACAGTATGGCGTCTGTAACAAAGGCGTAGTTGTTGGAAAATCAAGCACAGTGTAAATAAAATATGGCTTGTTTTACGCCCATGAGTTGGATTATTTCGGGAGAAGTTTTACTTTACTTGAACTATGGAAGTTTTAGCGTGGGAACATAAATAACTTATGACAAAGATTGATACGACGGAGTTTGTACGATTTACGTTTCCGTCGTGTACGAAGCTTGTGTGCGTCATTGCACCAGCGATAAAGTGCGGAGCGCGTCAAGTTTTCGGCCTGGCTGGACTCAGACTAGATAATATCTTCTGTGTAGACAACGGCATCAGCCACGAAACTGGGAAAAATTTCAAGGAACCTTGAATGGTAACTTTTTCATTGTTAAAGGATCCGGCTTTAGAGTGCCATATTCTCATTCTTGTTTCATTTTCGTGACACTGCTGCCTTTTCTAGTAGTACGATAACGACGTAGCGGTTTGCAAGGAAAAAAAGCTTTATTCTAATTATAATTTGATTAATTCTAAGGATCACTTGTTCAACTATACCATATGGCCTTCATTAGCACATAGCGTTCGAGGATGCAAATGATCGGTGGGTTTCGCTGGTTGATACTAATGTCTTGTCTTATACTAACTGACCAATACATTTTGTTACATGCTTTCGCAGTAAACAACTGCCTGCAAATTCTGGGCAAATTTCACGAGCTGCGTCGCACTTCAACGGAAATTTCATGTTGTGAATTAAGTAAGCCTCGGTTTACTAACTCTGAAGTTAACCCGAAAATGCTATTTATTTTCTCATTATCTCAATGCGTTTTTAGTTTTGTTCTAGCCTGTAATTTCAGTAGCACATCTAATTTCGTTCACTTTCCTTTAAGCGGCAGTAATCGCAGCCGCGCCAGCGTTTTGTGAACGAAGTCCAGTTGACAGTATTCAAACTGAGGAACATCTTACTAAAGCTTACCGAGGACTGTCAGCCCCCGAGTTTCATTTTTACAAAAGTCAAATTAATTACCTTTTTCGCGCTCTGTTCAACATATATTTGCCTTTTCACTGCTTCTCGACGGAACATTTGAATTGACTGCGTTCACGAACTATTTCTTTTGAAGTAATTTCACTGTAATGTTATAATATTCTTGACATGCACGCTCGACTAATACTTCGGTTATGTAGTTTCAATCAGCGCTCAGATTTTCTTATCGGCTAAGAGTCAAATCTCTCACGCATTATTCTTCCAGATATTCAGAACAGAGTCGCATCATTACAAACCGATGAACTCATTTTAATTAATTATGCTAAGCATTGCATCGTTGTTCGTAAAGATCTGACTCATGTTTCATTTCTTTACGCTGTACATTAAGATTTACTTGAAATGATTATACATAACTTAGCAATAAGCTAATCTCAACATAAACGATGAGTTGCGTGTGTTGCCCCGTGGGCGGTTGAGGACAGAGTGAAGGTTTGTAGCAGGCAACAGCTACGAGGAAAATTGCATACTATTTGAACTTAAGTTTTTGCAATAACCTATTGTGTAGGTGCATACATTGTTGGAACTATTTCAAGTTGCTTGGCAAAAAAATCAGTAGAAACCTCAAAGAAATTAATCATTTCAATGCCTGAGAGAATGAAGGTTGTGATCGAAACAAAGGGGATTCATGGTAAGTACTATATATTGGTCTTATTTATTTGTTCTGTAATTAAAATTCTATTCATTAACATTTCTTGAATATAGTTCATAGGTTTCATAATTTGTATTACTTATCTTTTACTTATGTACAATGTACATGCGATACAACTAAAACAGACATTGTCCTATTGCGTTTAACCAGTACCGTACATACATCTTGTCATTTACTAATCAGCACACTTCGACTCCAGCAGCCTAGTACAGTTGTGACCTCACATGATCTTACTCCAATGAACTGACAGCAGCTTTCGTTCATGAAATTAAGTTCGCCTGGTTCAGCAACACAAGAAAGGCTACTGCAGGTGCGTACACCACACGTAAAGACGTACTGTCAGTCCTACAGGAGAATTCTCCTTATGCATGACTATTTTTCTCCAGTAATAGGTACGACTATTTCTCCCTAGTAATAAGCATGACTAAGAATTCTACTTGTACATATGGTAATTTCAATGTGCCGAGAATTGGAGGAAGGAGAGCTGATGGAGTTGGGAGCCTGATTTGGGTGCCAAAGTTTATACTTCGGGTTGAGGGAGTCGGGCACTAGAACAAGCGTGGCAGATGAGCACTATAACTTATGGACCAATTTTGAAAACAATAACAATAAAAGGTCACTTCCCAAAAGTATTGGTCCAAAGTCTTGTCAAATGAATGAAATTTTTGAAATGTATGAAACAAAAATCTACCAAATCAGAGGGTATAAAATTGGTGTACGTAATCGAACCGATATTGTTAACAAATAACTTGGTAAAAGCTCAAACACTTTCGGTAAATCGCTGTTCTTAAATAGGCAGCACTTCTTCTGACGCTGCACTTCCTGTTCTTTCCTGTAGTAGAGTCGTAAAAAGTTTTACTATCAAGTGGTGAAAAGTTTTGACGTCAAGTCATGAAAGGTTTTCTGTCGAATCGTGAAATGTTTTTTGGCTATCGAATATTAAAACGTCTTGCTTTCCTGTAGTGAAAATTTTTGCTGTAGAGTCTTGAAAATTTTTGGCGTCGAGTCGTTATTTTTATTGCATTGACAATTGATCATTATACTGTGAAATATAAACTACTTTCTATCCGTGTGATCAATTATGTTTACGCTTTGCTAGCCAATGGAGTGAAAAATTAGCCGTTGTTTAAAAATAGATTTTTAAAGAAAGTTATTGCGTGTTCTTGCTGCACGAGGTTAGCAGCTTTATGAGGACAAACTTTGACTAAGATTTGAAATAAGACTTCTACGATGATACAAATGTACGAATTATTTATTGTAGACACAAATGTACGAACTAGATATTGTAGACATTAATGTCTGAACTAGATGTGGTAAATACAAATGTCCGAACTAAATACTGTAGACACGAAAAAGGAAGATAAACATGTTTATGTAAACAAAAGAAATGAGCTAAGAAAAACAATTTATTCCAACCTTGTGAATACACCAAATATTCAACGTAGGGTTTTAAAATGTCTTATCGTTAGGATCCTTAAATTAAATGTGTACATTGGGCGATAATACCACAAACGGTAATTATGTTCTCGCATTTGAGACCAAACCTGAAAAAAGAAGTGCACAAAAATTGCACAAAGTCGTTAACGTTGAGGAAAACATGCTGCTTATAACATGGATGTGACTTAATTTTCAACAGCAAGGCTTAAATTTTGTAATTAAATAAGCGAGAGAAGATGAAATATTTGGAAAACCATCATAGTACCAATATTATTAGAAGTTACATATCAGAAAAAGTCGATATATGAGAAGAGAATATAAATATCACGAGTTGAAAGGAATGAAATACTGATGGTCAAAGTGGAGTCGTTGTAGGTAAAAAGTTCTAAGTTTTCACATCATCTTATGATAACAAAGACATGTACTAAAGTTGGTGCATAATCTTCATGGTAACACCAAAATTGAGAAGTAAATACGGGCGAGATTAAAAAGTGGTGGTTACGGTAAATTTTTTCGTGGTATACGCATGGTAAGTGATATAACAGCGATGCAAACGTTCATTTCCTTTAGGCACAGCTTAGAATTGCAAATTATACTTTTGAAGACTACAAGAAAGTGTTTACTTCGGAAAGAACTTATATAAAACACTAAATATATTATAATGCGAGGTCGCCGCAATCTGGCTAAAATCTCTAAACAATGGCTCACGCACGACACAATCTGTTTTTTCGAATTACTAAGCTAATCTCCTAACAACAATGAGTAACATTTTCTAATTATTAAGCTTACATACTAATACTAATTGGTCATATACAATTATTAAGCTAATTTTCTAATATGGATGGTTGTCTCGCTCTCTTACGAACGACTGAGTGAAATTAGGTGAGTAAATGCATTGAAATTTTCAATGAAATAGTAGTAAATACAGAACTTGCTAATACATGAAAATGAAATTTTCTGCGAGATCAACACTTAGAGTAACAAAATGCATCAATGAATTTAGCCGTGAATGCTAATAAGGCCTGCATGAATGTAATGAATCCAGTCATGAATGCAATGAATAGGCTATTGAATGTAAGGAATAAACTCATTCATGAATCACGCTCTGAATGTTACGAATAAAGACAATTATGAATAAAGTCATGGAGGCAATGAATGAAGTCATGAATAATTGAATCACTTAATTAAGATCAAATTAACTGCATAGACAATTTTCCATAGAAAATGTAATTTTAGCTGCAGTACAAAACTGATACCATGTACTACCTTAATGTACTAACATTAGCTAACCCTGATGTACTAACATGAATTAACCTTGATGTACAAACATGAACTAACCTTGATGTAGAAGCATGAACGAACTTTGATGTATAAACATGAACTAACCTTGATGTATGAACATGAACTAACCTTGATGTACTAACATGAACTAACCTTGATGTACTGACATGAACTAACCTTGATGTACTAACATGAACTAACCTTGATGTACTGACATGAACTAACCTTGATGTACTGACATGAACTAACCTTGATGTACTGACATGAACTAACCTTGATGTACTGACATGAACTAACCTTAACTCATTAGCGGCTATTATACCATTTACATATAGTAGGTGAGTTATTTCTTCTCGGAAGGAAATATTGCGTAAATGACCTTACCTTTACTCGCTTTTGATGGAATTTTACCCATCTTTTGAACAATACCTTTAGAATATAAGACGAAAAGAAATTATATCTAATGGATTTCATAGAAGACGCTAGTCGCATATAGGTTAATGTCCGTAACTCCCAGCGCCAGTGTAGAATAGAATAGAATAGAATAGAATAGAATGAGGCTGTAGGAACGAACCTTCTGGCCCATTCTTGGGTCGGATAATTACTTCGATAATTATTCGGTTGTTTACCCAAGTCCCATGCCGTATTTCTAGCCGCGTCAACCATGTCGGCAGCGGGATTCGAACACGGGTCTTCCCGCTCGCAAGCAGATTCGCTCACCAGTCGACCAAGCTGGTGGTAATTGTATGATTGAGATAAACGCGTTACTAAAATGCTTGTGCGTGAGTGACGTGCGTGCACGTGACTGAATTGACTTACGTGGGTAAGGTGTACGATTGATGCCTTTACTTTAGACGGCATGATACTTGGGTATCGACCCAAGAATGGGCCAAACGGCGCGTTCCTATTGCCTCATTGTATTCTATACATAAAGATACAAGCGCTCTGTTCCGAGTTAATGGCAGGATGTTCGAGGAGCAGAATAACTTAGTTAAGACATGTACGTGTTCCCAGCATAATATTTTCATGATTACTATTGACAATATTTTCCACGTAAAATTTATCATGTTGAGTATTTTTAGGAGTATGTGTTGACGATCGTGCAGCAGCGTAAGGAAAAGAACACTCGGATGCTTCATGTTATTTTCTAACTTAATTCTTTAAAAGTAACCATAAATTGTAGTTCTTTCAGCGGCTTTAAAAATAAGAAGAGAAGAAAAATGAAGGTTCCTACGTTTATCAAAAGAGTGAAATAAAAATGTTTAAAATTCAGTTTCTGAAAAGTAAAAAAATGTATTTTCCATATGAGAAATGAAAAAAAATACTTTTTTGTGAACACAAACCTAAGAAATCGGAACACAAATGGCAGCAAATTGCGAACACAATAAAAAATAAAAGAGAAAATGTACACAGTACACAGTAAATGTTACATAAAATTATCACCGAACTCGTGTTGCTTAAAAATTACAGTAATACCTGCAAAACTGCAGACTTCAAAACTACGAAACTTCAAAACTGCGATTTTGATTTAGAAACTGCGCTTCCAAAAATGTGCTGGTCGATGTGCAGCTGTTTTACCGCCGACAGCTTCTCAAAAGTAAACAAAGCAAAAGTATGTAGCTCAGAAATCGTATTACATATTTTTATTTCTACAGAGTAAATCCTTACATATGGAGCGTAAAACTAAAGAAAGATGTGCAATGAGGAAAGGAGCTGTTGTTACGAAGAAAAACGATTAAGTATAGACAACAAATTAAAAATTATTGAAAAGTTTAAAGCTGGAATGAAAGTAATGGCGATTTCTCGTGAAACTGGAGTTCCTGAATCCACCGTTAGACTCACTATTCAAAATAAAGATAAAATTGAGAGGCATGCCAGACACGTACCTAGTGTAGTATCGCAAAGTAGAAAAAGTTGCAAAGAAGAGATGATTCCTGTTACTAAATCTATGCTATACCAATGAGTTCAAAGCCAAAGAGAGAATGACGTACAACTGAGTCAACACCTTATTCAGACAAAAGCTCTGTCTGACAGAAGCTAACGCTCCTGAAGAATATTTAGAAATAGAAAGCAAGAATACTGAAGAAAATAATTGTAGAACGTTAGCTGAGTTTAATGAACCTGCAACTAAACTTAACCCTTTCACGACCAAATTATTTTCATACTGATCAAAATATTGCGTAAATTATTATATCACTTATCTTTACTAATCTGTATGTAATTTTAAAGAAATTTTCAACGAAACATTTAGAATATGGGACTAAAGAGAATGATTTTTAAAGTTTCTTTTGGGACATATTAACCCAACGGGAGCGAAAAGGTTAAGGAGAAGGCATCAGAAGTAGAAAGGGATCTCAAGAGGCTAAAATCATTCCAGCGATCTATTGACGCACTAATGAGCTATTATAGAGTAGAATAAATAGCTTATCTATATATTCCACTTTATTTACATTTTAATACATACATATTAACTATGTAACTGTATCCGAGAGACGTATAATTTCAGTTAAATCTACTTTCATTATCATGTTTGTAAAATTATATAGCCTTATATTGTAACATCTACGCTTTATGTATTCAATAGGTTCACATATAAACTGAAAGTATTATGATTTTCGATTATCCTAAACGTCAATTCAGTATTTTTACAAGAAATTCCTGAAAATTCTAGCCATTTAGACTGGTGTACGTAAATAACAGAGTTACGGTGTTTTCAATTTTTCTGTAATTATAAATAAGTTTCACCTGCACTCGGTTTTCCTTGATGTGTCTTCAAAACTGCGGTGCTTTCAAAACTGCGCAGCAATTTCGGAACGAGTTAGCGCAGTTTTGCAGGTATTACTGTATAAGAATTTTATGCAGATATAAAGTAATCCAGCACCAACAAATGAAATAAGTCCTATACAAATAGACCTATTATTAACAACTTTGAACATTATAAAAAATAGAGTTTCATTATTCGTGAAATTATCTAACCAACTTGTAGCTTTATTACACGCAAAATAGTCAAGAACAAGAAAAACGTTTTCATTTCGACATGTACAAATAGTGCACGTTTGCATACTGTTTTCAATTGGCCACACGAATTGTAGGGGCAAACATCACGTTTTTATTTCTTAAGCCAACTGATGTGTGAGAAAATCTTGCTGCACCCTGTAAATGGGCACCCCAATTGTTGCTGACTTAGTCTTTCGCATGCTAGTTGTGCTTAGCCACGTTGTTGTGACCTTTACTTTACGGGTTAAAACTTCAGCGCAAAAAGATTCTCTGTAGCTTTGTTCATGAAATTTTCAGACCTATTCTGTCGCGTTTCTAGCTACACATTCCGAGGTTTCCGGCCACACTTTCCGAGGTTTCCACATACTTTCCGGGGTTTCCAGCCACATTTTCCAGAGTTTCCAGCCACACATTCCAGAGTTTCCAGCCCAACATTCCAGAGTTTCCAGACACACTTTCTGGAGTTTCCAGCCACATCTTCCGAGGTTTCAAGCCACACTTTTTGGAGTTTTCAGCCACACTTTCCGGAGTTTCCAGCTACACTTACCGGAGTTTCCAGTCACACTTAGCGGAGTTTCCAGACACATTTCGTCTACACAAGAAAGTGAAAAAGGACAGAAGTATGAATTTTTCGACGATGTTCCCTATTTTAAATTGAAATCCGCATTTCGTGATGTTTTTTACGTGGTTTTCATAAAATTTTGTCACTGGATCGTGATAAAACAGCCGAAAATCAAGTAACACACACATGCATGGCAGTATCGAACGTTTTAATAGAGAGCAACAAGACACTACAAAA
>VCRD01004970.1:0-34503 GCA_006783055.1 Trinorchestia longiramus
ATATATATATATATATATATATATATATATATATATTATTGACCAAAATTTACACTTCAAGCAATGAGCACATCAGGCACGATATTGATGAATTTCAAAAGGGCAGTGCCGGAAGTCCAGCAGCAAGATCGCTCAGGAACACATTTGGAAATCATTTGGTAACCGAAAGGAGTAGTAGATGATTTCAGTTTTCAAAAAGGAACCCTTCTGTCTTAAGGACGAGCTAAGAAAATAATGCTCCAAAAGACTCAGTTTTAAAGAACTTATTGCTGGCTGCCGGTGATGATTCTTTCATAACAACTAAAACAATGAGCAAGAAGTTTAACGTGAGCTGTATGACCATATATCTTGAAATGATAAGTATTGGTAAAGTCTCCAAGGCTGGAAAATGGGTTCCACACGATCTTCCAACGAACAATTTCCAGGAATGTGTGAACTGTAGTGTCTTACTAGGTTATGTTCAATTTTAAACCCAATTCTTAGATAGAATCGTTACTAGAAATGAGAAATGGATACTGTAAAATTATGTTGGACGTAAAAGACAGTGGCTCAGCCGTAATTCCAACCTTATTCCACAGCCTCGACGCCGTCTGCAGCTGAAAAAATTTCTTCGTGTGGTGGAACATAAAAGGAATTGTTCATTATGAGCTGTTAGGTGGTAATCAAACCATAACTGGTGCAGCGTACTGCCAGAAAATATGCTGTTTAAAGACTGTTCTAAAGGAAAAACGACCTTCGTCGGTAAACAGAAGAGGAGTGATCCAGCACCATGACAATGCTAGACCCCACACTTCAAGAGGGACGAAGAATCTCATTGAAACGTTTGGTTGAGATTTTTGATTCCCCCAACAAGTTCTCCCTATCTTGTTACAACAGATTACTATCTCTGTAGAAGCATACAGAATCATCCTTCAGGACAAATGCTTACTTCAAGAGAAGAAGTTGAAATGAAGTCAGTATATTTTCTGAGTCAAAACCTAATGAATTCTATGACGGTGGCATCAAAAAGCGTATAGAAATGTGGAAAGATGTCATTAGTGACAATGGTTACTATGCTAATGATGAAATAAATCTTGGTTTCGCTGAATTTTCATTCTAACAAAAAAATTGACAGAACTTTCGTTCCAAAAATTGACTGAACCTTCGTTGAAACTTGATGCTTGTCGTTCAACTCGCAGGACAACATTTTTTTTGAGATTCTTTTATCGACTACTTTTCTCCGTGTTAGTTCTTCTTGTGAAATCGACCAGCATGGTTGACTGGAGAGCGAACCCGCTTACGATGCAGGAAGATGGGAATTCGAGACGCTACTGCCCTGGTCTGTTTGTAGATGACCGTTGACGGTTAGAATGATTTTACTGTCAGGAACTTGGGTACCAACTTAAGAATGTGTCAAAAGGCTTGTTCCTATCGCCTCATTCTATTGCTTTTACTAAATGATCTTGCTAGAAATAGATAATTAATTGTATGCACTTCTGGTATACGAATCACAGATATGTTGACGCTTAATTTCTTCTTTGAAATCCAAAATTCATTTGAATTTTCCACGCCATTAACAAAAGATGCAAAGTTTCGTGTACGGCTCTAGTATTATCAAATGGAACTCAAACGAATCAAGTTGTTCACGTCCAATTTGAAACTCATATGCGTGATTTTGTGGAAAAAATTCAACTTAGGCCGCTATTTGCATCAAATTACTCTTGCTGTTCTAACTCAGCCTAGTTTTAACTGCCTACTTCAAATTACCTAACAACAAATAATTTTAGAGTCCATAATTTCTTTATCGTAAGCCAAATGGAAAAATATTCCACATTTAAGCTGTAACTATGACATTGTAGGAGATCCAAAATTTATTCAACAAAATATCTCGCACGAAACAATGGATATTCAACGCCATTTTTCAATTTATTCAGCTGAAATCGTAAATATAGAATTTGATAGCAAATTTTAAGTGAATGGTTACTCTATATGGCTTACATTATTCACCAAATACACAGGCCAACACTTGTTTCGGTGGCAATAGTTTTCGAGCTGTTATAACGTATATTTCGAGTGCTAATTTCAGGTATGCCGTCCATTTTCCAGAACACCTAGATTTTTGCGAAATATGCATCGATTTAGCCGTATTAATTCACTTAATATTGCTCACAAGACGCATAGAATAAAACGAAGGCTGGAAACAGTTTATTGTCACGAATATATACAAATGCATGGAACAAAACCTAATACATGTTCAAAACTTTTTCTTCAAAATAATGTAAGTGAAATCATAAATAAAATCAGCGTTAGTATCCGAATTTTGTTTTATGGAACATTCGTGAATTATTAACTTCGGTAATACAGTTGTTTTATTAGTTCTATGATCAATCTGTCGCCCTATGCGGATCCTATCGTCCGTGATAGCGATCTTCCATTGTCTTAAGGCTCTGGTGAAATCTTTCACCCTGCCGTGTGCATGCAAGCGAAGACTGAAGAGACTCCGTAGTGGGCGGAGCCTGTAATCTTCTACCCTGATTTATTAGATTTTAGTTAGCCGACACTTAGCAGGTATGTGCGTGAGGCTATATGCCAGGGGTTTTAGACTGAGTACGGAGGCAAAATGGGACGTTAAAATACAAGGGTTATTAGACTTAAAAATAGTGAGAAGGACCATACACAGCAGTTCAGTAAGAGACCCCATTCACAAGAGACGGAAAACCCATTTACAAGTGTCGAAAAATCCATTCCAGCCCCAAAGTCCTATTTGGGAACGGTTTTAAACTGTTGTTCGACCGTTATTTAACCCAGTAGCCTTCAAACTTTCATCTACCACGACCCCGTTTAAAAGATTTTAGTTTTCTACAACCCTTTAACTCCATGCAAATAAGGAATAAAATATATATATATATATATATATATATATATATATATATATAGAAGCAAAAATTGATGTTTATAAAAAAATCTTGTATACTGTACAATAAAAAGCATTTAAAATGTGTCTATTTTATACAGGAGACCCAAGGAATCTATAGATACTATTAGGGGCACTAAATAATGTCACTAATTTATAATTAATGGGATTGATGCACCTGCATTTTCTTACACGGGTCAAATCTAGGCTCTAATTTTGTTAATGTTGGTCTGAATACAGTTTCAATATTTTCTAAACTGGATCGATGTTTTGTTTCAGATTAGTTAATGCCGAAAAAGCCCTTTCACATAAATATGTTGACGCCAAAGATAGAAGAGTATCCATTGCAAGTCGTGACAAGTTTGGATATTCGTATTTGATGCCAACACAAAACAAATTTAGATTTATTTTAGCAAACATAGTTTTTAGCGATGAATCATGAAAGTTCTGCAAATTCTTCCTGTGCCTTTAGTGTGAGATGACACACTTTTTCGATTTCATTATCAAATGGAATTTGAATCCAATCGAATAGGTTCATATCTAATTCTTGAAGAAAATATCTTGTAAAATTTTCCCCTAAGCTTGTCAAGTTCATAATTATAATTGGTTTGATTATTTCAAAATTTAGTTAGTTTTCTGTGATGAACTCTTCCAGACATGGAAACAACTCACATGAGTTGCGTTTTACATTCATCAACCATACATTATCTTTCTTCAGGAAAGCTTGAATTTTTTAAGTTAATATAAGAACGTTTGTATTTTTGCCTTGCAGTGATATACTGAGGTCATTAAGCTTGTGAAAAATATCTGATATAATTATAACAAAGTTTGGAAAGCTAATTTTCGTTGTGGAAATGATTCACCCAATCTGAGTCTTTAAAAGATAAACAAAACATGACTTAGTTTTTTAAAGCGATCAGCCTTCTTAAAGCCCGACCTTTTGAAAGCCATCAAATGTCAGTCTGAAATAGCTGGGATTCAAAATTGGAACCCATTTCTTTGCAGAAATTTGTAAAAAGCCGAGTATTAAATGCACGGGTTTTGATTAATTATATTAACTGAATCTTGTCACACTGCACATAATTCTTCGTTATTTTTTTCGTTTCTAGCACCTCCCAATGAATCATGCAATGAGTGAAGGTTATACCTTCATTGCATACAGACCTGACTTTATAGTGGAAAGCCACATTCTTCCTTGTCATTGCTACCCATACCTTCCCCCTACCCTTCCCACATTATGAAGTGGGAGGTGTCTCAGTCTCGTCCTAGCCCAGCCGCCGAAATGAAAGAAAACATTGAATGTGAATCGCGTGTGTTCGAATGCTTGCCCTCCACTTGCTCACCACCGCGTACAGAGCGACAAGCGGGAGAGGTGAGCGGGCGAAACTCGAAATCCTAGTCAGTGTACAAGCCACCAGTCCGAACACAGTCGTATCCTATAAAAAATCCATCTCGGCAACACTCATCATTGGGACTAGCTAGTGCGGTCAAAATATATTAGCGCCAACCGATAGAGTACTGTTAGTACGCCTAGAAGTAGGTTGGTGTGAATTTATATTTCACGTATTTACCGTGTAATTGTAATGTAAGCAAGACGTAATTTTTTCTAAAAACCCCAGATACAGCAATAGACGCTGTGGCGAACGCCCAGGGCTGATTGATTAACACGCTAAGTGCGGCGTGACCCAACGGTGGGTCACTTAGGTTAGGTTCTATAAATTTTACAAGACCTTCTTGTGATAATGAATGCGTACGAAATGAAGATTCGCACCGGCAAGGCAATTGCACTCAACGTGTTGAGGAAAAATGAATAATATTAATATGATTTAATATCAATTTACAATTAGCATGACAAAACACTACGCTGAAAGACATCCTAATCAATGAACATGTTAATAGAAGGCTTGCTAGCGACAGAGCAGTCAGATTATTATGGAAAAGAAACTATGTTCAACCGGGCTAGAGGGTGTGGAACTGAACGTCTGTCAAACTGTGACTGAGTTTATGTTTCTACGTTTATACAAATTCATCCACCTCTGCCGTAATTATTGCGGCGTAACTGTCCAAAACGGATGTACATTCATCTTTATTGATAGTCAAGAGTTTCATATTAGTTAATATTAGTTTCAGTGAAGTTTTCCTCGTAATCCAGCTTGGAGATAAATCTAGTGTTTTTTCATGTTGCGGTCAAGTAGAGACAAAGGATGAATGTGTGAAGCTCCGAAGCGAGGTGTTGCCCTCTCAGAAGTTCCATCGTTGACACTGCTGGGTTTTTAAACCCAGTTCTAAGTATAGTTTGCAGTTTATATATGGTAATTATTATACATGTACGTAGTATAGTGTATTAATTCACTATATATACCATGCATAGATAACTATATACATATTTCAATCATTCGTTTTACCTAGATCGGGGCTGAAAAATCCAGCAGTGACAACCCTACAACCGAACTACAAGGGCGCAGCCTGTGCTTGTCTGTACCTGTACTTGATGCACACGCCGTGTGAACATCATACGTAAATGTCTACGAGATCCCGTACATGTGCATTGTAATACCGACATGAACGTAGCTCTTTTCCTGTTTACATGGCTTCACTTATATCTTAGTGCCGCGCGAAACGTGTATTTGAAAGAGCTTCTACAAATCTTTTCGTAGATTTTGTATCTCCATAAAGTTGTTTTAGATGCAATTATGAGCGATACGGAGAGAAAATTTGGCCATGTGTGGTGGAAAAAATTCTAACTCCCATTACAATCTTTGTTTATCGTCTAAACAAGCCATAAAAATACATGTAAAACAATAATTTGTAAAATATTTGCATCGCAATGCTGTTTCATTTCACAAAAGTGCAGTGTCGCATCAAGCCAGAAATAAATAGTATTTAAACCTAAAAAGGAATGTATCCAATACACTTGTTTGCTGTGTGATCAAAGTTAAATTATTTCTGCTATCCATAGCTGGAAACAAAAACGCCTGTTTTGGTGACCCTTTTCTTCTATATACCAAATTCAGGTTAAACATACGCTTAATAGACGTATTCAATGAATCGTTTAGATAAATTAAGAAAAAGATTTCTTATGATAGAATTTAACAGTGCTATTCATTTATTTTAAGAACAATATCAGTCAGTACAGTAGTGGGTCAATTCACCTCAGTACATCAGTCAGTAGAGTCTGTGATGTTAGCAGATGACCTAATGAACAATTTTAAAAAATGCCTCTAGCTGTTTCGTTTGGTATTCAACTGGATGAACCACAGATATCGCTGAAGAAGCACAGCTGATTGTTTACTGTCGGTTTCCAGACATAGAAGAGAAAACCACTGTCGAACATTATTTGTGCTGCCTCCAACTGGGCGTAGAAATAGTAGCACACAACATTTTTCAGAAACTTCATGATTTCATTATTGAAGAGGGCATTGACGGGTCAAAATGCAAGTCTGTTACTAGTGATGGTGCAGAAGCTAAGGTCGGTGCAATCAATAGTGTTGAAAAAAATCCAACCTGTCTCATCAAATTGTACCGCAATTCTCTGCGTGATTCACAGGGAAGCGTTAGTCGCAAAGTGACTGAATGAAACTAGAAATGCTAAGGAGAAAAGTGACTGTGCTTCTACTCGATGATGTCAAAATGGTCCTTCCCAATGTGTACTGTGACGATAATTGGGACTCCAGTTTTATGTATAATAATATGTACCTTATTAAGATGTAAAATCCATTAATAGTATTTACACATAAAAGCGCAGTAACTTTTATCATCATATTCGTATACATCATTTGCCCTGTCTTTTTCTTGTAACCTCAGTTGGATTATTTGTTATAAGTTTAGGTTGAACAATAATAAACTATGAATTAACTTAAAACGTAAAATGTACGTCTCATCATGTACAAATACATGTGTAAGAAGGACGGTTATGACGTTTTCTCTGTTCGATGGCCAAGTATGTAAATAAATTAGTTATTATCGTTAATGTGATATGTTCATCTTGACCTAAGTATTTTTCGAATGCAATTTATCGTGGTTCAGTAGTTTTCGGCAGTAGTTTTTTGCCCTGACAATGTACGCTGCGCGGATTGCATTAAAAAGACTCATACCGCTTGTTTTTTCATCTTAACGCTTCAATAACATGTCCTCGGATTGAATGGTTCAAATAAATGCATGCTGCATATTTTAACTACATCGTATGAACATTATTTTCGCATACGCAAATTATGTATACCTGTGAGCAAAGTTTTTTCTTTCGTGAAAATTTATTCATTATCTTTTTTCCTCATGCCGTGCAATTTCTAAGAAGGAAAAGTACGAATAACTTGCAGAAAGCAAATCTTTTCAGAAGTTTTAAATTTCTACCTGGTGACATAATGGCTCGGACTAGTGAAAATGGCCTTAAAAACAAGCGTCCACAAGTAAAATGGGTTAAATGACAAATTTTGCTGATTATAAATTGAAAGTTTTGAATAGAATTTACAGTAGAATATCATTTTGTCAAGTTGTTAGTCTGGTCCGACTTCCTATGTCGGCAGAGGAAACAGCTAAATACTGAAGGAATTTGCTAAATGTGTCCTCAAAAATTTGCACGACAAAATGTGCGCCTGCAATGCTGTCACTCACGCCAATGAAATACTTCTGAACACATGGAAACGTGTGACCAGGAGAAATGCGTTCCACAGAGTTAATTTTTCATAAAAAATTATGTCCATATTCCAACATCTGGAGGTGGAAATGAATATTGAAAGTGAATTTTCAGTTATTAACGGTAACTACATTAAAAAAAATCCCAAAGTAACCGGCCTGAGAATTTGTAGTGCAATTCCGCTGCATAAGTTATTAACAAAAATTATAAACCTCAGCAATATTTCACCCGTGATGAGTCAGAACTGCTTTGGATGAAATTGCCAATGCTTTCATATTTTACTGTACATGAGTTTCCTCAGTTTCAAGTTAGTAAGGATACAGTAACCCTAATTTTAGGCAATAACGTTGCTGCACCGGACAGAGTGAAACCTCTGCTCCTACGCATCACTCAGAAAACCTGACAATTGTTGAATGGTGAGAACAAAGTTGACAGGTAATAAGACGCATTAATGAAAAAGTTCGGGTCACGACAAACAAATATATTCCCCGAGTAATGCGATTTATTCTTCTTACCCTCCGTTGAGACACAATTTTCAGAACCATCTCGACAACAAATTCATATTCTAAATAAAGCTCCTGTATTTGATACCTATATTACTGATCAGCAAATTCATATTCGAAGATCTTATATTTTCGGTTTGAACATCTATATTGACAATTTTAAAGGTATAAAATAATAACGTACTGAGTAATTCGAATTGTTTTGTTGTACATACCTATTTTATTAGTTTATTAGATGTAATGATAATTTATTTCTGCTAGTATGCTTTCAACATGATCAGATATTGTGTTGTCATTGATTAAATTAGCCGTGTAGTACACAAGCACCATTCGACTCCGTGCACATAAAGGTAGTTCAAATTAGCGATTGTACTTTTATTTTGTCACACTCACATGTGCACATTAGAAATTAGTTTCACACATGCGATGATAATCTATTTTCCAAGTGTTAGGCTCTGAATAAAATCGCCTATTGTTTTTTGTCGAACCTCAAATGTAAATAATTATGCAATAATGATCCCCAATACCTTTGTTTCAAACGATTCATTGGTATTCTTTCTGTCACCAGAATTTCTGAGTTGTTTTAAACTCAGAACCTTAAAGTGACGTCAGAGTATATATTTTAAAGTTTGTCTCCATCATTGTATTACTTATCATAATAGATGTACTCAAAAAACACTTTAATATTCAGGAATTTCAAAATTTAATGGGGTTGTAGTACATCTTGTATGTATCAACATTTTTGCAAACGGATGGCTTCAGTATTTGTTTTTCTTTAGTTGAGATCCCAGTGTTAACATTGCTATAGTTACTATCAGAGAAGTTTTTCTGGTTTGTTTAAAAGTACCATGACTGAAATTTACGACGTTAAGACAGTACTTATAGGTACCAGATGAAATTAAGTAAACAATAGAATTACCTTGTCTATGAAAATTGTTCATTTTAAATAATTCCCTCTCATGGATTACACAGGAACAACAAACACTGTTTAACTGCGTAGGACATTGAAAAATGCCCTCACATAGCTGAGAAAATTTTTTCCTGCATATACTCGTATGAACGAACGTATTTTTTAAAACTGCTTTTTAAAATTAAACAAGTGCTATCATTCCTATATTTAATATATAAAAAACAGATATATTTAAAGTATCCCAAACTATTTATTGACATGCAAAATAGTTAACATATTTAGACAAAAATAAGTACACCAGAAGGAAGAGGGGTGGAACCTACCCCCCTCAAGCAACCAATCGAAGAGCAGCTTTAAAAGATGCCTAGGTAGAGTTTTGCTCAATTCAGCTCCCAAAGCAGGGCAAAAATATGTTTTCGGCAGGAAAGGTAAATGAGACTACTGTCGAGTAGTCAACTTTAGCTGTCCCGTGCTTTCGCTGACGCAACGATGACGGAGACAACTACGATCCAGTAGTCTACTCTATATTTTCTGCAGGAAAAAATGCTAGTGGTCCACTAATTCTGTTCCCCCTTCAGTTGAAATTTTAGAGCAGGTCGATTGCTTTGAGTGAAGTTCACCAGAAATTCTGGTGAATTTGAGCAGCCACCGTAGTCGAGTGGTATGCGGCCCGTGTTCTGTATAGGGTCTCTGCTTGTGCAGAAAGACTGCGTGCGGGTTCGAAACCCGGCAATGAATACGAGCTATTTCTCGTTTCACGCCGTGAGCTCGCACTTATCGGTAAGACCTCAACTCATCGACCATGGACACATCCCAGGATCGTCGCATGGAGCTCACCATCATCCTTACTCTAAGAATATTAACCTTAAGAATTTGAAAAACCAATGTACTAAATGTCTATGTACTGTGTACTTGATTGGAAATAAAGATTGTTTTTTTTTTTAAAGTTAGTTTGTCGATGGCGGTTGCTTCGTCAGTATGGCATAATAGCCTGTGTTGTTTTTTGAGAGTCAGATTAGTGGCCTGTCGAGATCTTTGAATGCAGTTTCGAATAGTTTTTGTTTACCAGTTGGTGCGTTGGGTTTAATTATGTCCAGTTGTACCCGATGTGCGGGGCTTTTACCTTGATTGTGCGTTGGTGTGGGGTTGTAGTTGTTGGTTGCATTGTTGTTTGGTTGTTGAGGGGGGAGTGTTTTGGGGCTGTGTTGTGGTGTGCGTTATGCTGATACAAGAAATTATGGGTTTTGCTATGTTGTTGCGTGGGGGTCTTGTGTTAATGGGCTTCTCGCAGTGTCACCCTACCCAACGGGAGGATATGTTTGTGTATTAGAGCTCTGTTATTTGGATAGAGAGTATTGTCTTCTCTGAGATGCGGCTGGTGACCTACTTGTACTCATTCCTCCCCTACCATAATGGGGGTTTTCCCCAACGGTACTCTTTCAGTACCCCAGACATTACTACTTCTCAGCAATGTTCTGAGGTGAGAAAAAGAGGTAGAGGTAGAAATAGAGAAGAAGGCTGGTAATTGACTCACCCTTCAGTTGTAGGTACTGTGTTTTCTACAGGTTCGTCCGACTATCGCGGAGGTGAAAGAAACGCTTCCTCTCCTAGCACAATGAAAATAGAGAACACACGTATGTACGTCCGGTACTGTAGTCTCGGAGTAACGATGCACAAAATTTTCCAATCAGAGTGCTCAACCTGTTCGATAAACCGCCTTATGGAAGTGTTCGGTCAGGTTTCGCTGTCTCAGAGTTACAGCACATTGGTCGATGTGAAGTGTACGCTGACTTTCCAATAAAAATACTGAGTTGAGCCTTATGTATGCTGCATTCGAATCTTCTGTTTTGTTTGCTCATTTTTCGTCATGAGCTGGCTCCCCACCGTGTGCTATAGCTGCGAGATGAAGTTTGTAGTATGGGCCAGGCAACTTACTACTAGGTTGTTTAGTATCATCTGGTTGTGAAAATTTATGGCCTTATCTCCATATGGTGCCTTTATCTGCATTCTACAAATTTTAAATTATGTAACTGATAGGAAGAAAGCCTTTGACGACACACTGCGATTCAGTTTGAAAGTTGATGATAAGGCGTGGATATTTACAAATCTGAACTTGAAGTAGCAGTCTGTTACGGATGAAGTTATGCAATTAAAATCGTTAACCAAGGACTACTATAAACAAGTCGTGCACGGCCATATAGCTGACTACGCTAGCGGAGGCCAGTTCACTGAACTGAGTGAGCTCAGTTAGCCATCAACTGTCACAGTGCGAGCTTTGCCGTAGACTATCACTCGGTTTAAATTTGACATTGTTGTTTATTTCGAGGCACATGGCTGCATTTCTAAGTGGATACTGTTTGTTTACAAAGTTTATTGCTAATTATATGTATGAAAAATACCGAACATGTGTGGGGTTGTGAACTACCGAGGTAATTACAATAAGGGGAAGAGACGTCGCGTGTTTTGCCTGCCGAAAAAGCAGTCTGAGAGGCAGAAGTGGCTTGATGTTTTTCCACTTCGTGAAAACTTTGTAGTTGATCCAGACAAGTTTTTCATTTGTGAGATACCCTGGGGTGCTGACCCACCTTTGATCAAATTGGATGATGGTTCTATGCAACCTGAAATCCCTCCCAGTATCTTCAATGTGCCTGCTTCATGTCTGCCAACTCCAAAACCTGGACCTCGCCCGGCGAAAGTTGAAGACCAACAACTGAGGTATTTTCTTTAGAAGGATAAGATTACTTCATTTGAAGCTTTCAAACCTGAACATAACCTGCAGAAGCAGTATAAGAACTTGATTATTTCAAAATCGAAAGAAAGGCTTGTGTGTTTGTTCATGACCGACTACTTCAGTGAGTGTAGCCTGTCTGTGATTGTCAAAAACAAGCCCACTTGGTGTTCCCCACTGACGTTCAATACGTTCTGGAACGGCATTAGTACCACTGTTTAAGACACTTCATCCCAACAATGGGTTGAGATCGTATACGCAGTCCGACGAAACTGTGCGCTTGGCAATGAACTATGTATGATATCCCGTTTGACAAAATGATTCAAAATGTTGTCACCCTTCAAGCTCACACTTCAGCCTATGTCGACGCCGAGAAGAAGAAAAAGTTGGTATTTTTGACACGTCAGTGGGTACTTTTATCACAGAATCAGTTTTCCATGAATGGTTATTGTTTTGCTCTTCAATCATACCCAAAGTGTAATTGAAGGAGTGGACAGCACTAGTGGACTACTTGCATTTTTTCCCATGGAAAAAAATGCAAGTAGTCCCCTAGTGCTGTCCACCCTTCAATTGGAATGCATTCTTTGGTTGAAAGTAATCATTGACACTTAAAAGATAAATTGATGAGATATGCTTGAGCTGCGAAGCGTTGTTTTGAATTTCTGAAATTGGCATCGATGAACTAGAATTAATTGCTGATCTAGAATGCAAAAATCTTTAATCTATTAACGATTACTGCTGATTTTTACAGTTTCTTGCGATGCAGTTTGTTCAGGGTCGACATCGTTGATGGCAGCTAGTATTTTGAGGAAATGTTTTTCTCAATTGTATGTATGAATGCAATTGCAGTCCAGTTCAACTGATGAAACACGCGTTTCAGAATTACTTTCAAATGAATGGTCGCACTATGTTTGTTTTAAAAAGTGTTCTATCAACTGCCATTTTTGAAAATGGCAAATTGATACGAAAAAAGTTAATAATTTTGAAATTAATGTTGGCAATTTTATGTACAAGACACGTGCTATACTGAGTGTTAAAAAATTATTTACCTCATCACTATACAACAGCAACTCTCTTACTATAATATTATACCCACATCAGCTTACTGAGCTTGACGAAATGAACGAAATTTCTTGGTAAAATAGGTGTACAAAATTACGCCCACTCTGAAGTTGCTTCCATTCCACGTATTGTCTCCCTATTTAAAAACCGTGTCTCAGTTTCGAAGACAGTTTCCTTCTTGTTTTATATATCAGTGATTTATTTTCTTTGAAGGCTCAAACTCGTATTGCATTATCTCCCTTACATTTTCTAGACCTATTGGTGGAGGGACAATGATGAAATCGTGCGGGTAGAAGTAAAAAATTTTGACGTTGTTGAATTTCGCAACCTAGGGCAATAAATTAGTGGCAAAAGACTTTCTGTAAGTAATCTCTCGCGAGAGTTTCTAAATTACCGAGATCGCCATTTTACATCAACTGAAATCGACTAAAATTGTAGCCATGTGCTTGATGAAATTTAGGCACCGTTATATATCTCAGGAACTAGAAATAATGTTCTTTGCCAATATTTCCTCCGAAGAAAACCGGTCAACAACGATACCGTAACCACAGAGTCCTACAAAATTCTTACCGTCACAATTAGCATCTGATGGTGGATGAGGTTCTAGTGATTACAGTCTGTTGTTCTGTTTGTTCAATTCGAGATGATGGTGGAATGCTGCCACATCATTGACTACGAATCTTTCAATTGAGCCTTCAAGTTAATTTAAAAATCATGCGCAGAACTCTATTTGTCATTTGTTTGTCTTTTGTGTTTATTTCTCACAAAAAATTTACATTAAATTAAACTGAATGAGCTAAAGTGAAAATAATAGAATAAAATAAAATAGAATAAGGCAATGGGAACGAGTCGTTTGTCCCATTCTTTGATGGGTATTCTTCGATACCCAAATCTAAAGTCAATTCATCAATCATGCACCTTAACTACGTAAGTCAATTCAGTCATGTACACTTATTTCACTCACGCACAGACATTTCAGTCACGCGCATTTATCTCAACCATATACTGGCCCTAGGAATTAGGGACATAGAGTTAGTACCTTGTAATACTGGGGGGGAGGGCGCTCGTAATCCAATATTCATCGAAACGATTTTTGAATGTGTTCACAGTGCCAGCAGAAACTATGTTTTTAGACAGCTGATTCCAAGTTGCGGTAGTTTAAACGGGAAAGATGTTCATAGCTTGGGATGTCTTGAAGTTTCTGAGTAATAGTTTTTAACCGTTATTTCTGGTTCGTATGTTACCGTCTTTTTCAAAAAGCTTTTCCAGGGTAATATTGTTAAAACCGTTGAGATACCTAAGGTGTGAATAAGTTTGCCAGGTTTCGGTTTATTGTAGAAGATGGTTAAGGTTGGATTGGATAGTTACTCTGTCCCTTTCGGTGAATGCTATCGAATTTCGTGTCATCGGCGAATTTGTTGATTTTACTAATGATTCTGTCATCAAGATTGTTGAAGTAGGTGATGAAGAGAAGCGGACCTAAAACGCTCACTTGAGGGACTCATGATGTTACATACGTTGAATCACTTGTTTGATCGGGAATCACCACAAGTTGAATGCGACCAGTGAGCCAGTTTCGTATCTATCGGGAGTAGTTGCCTCGTATTCAATGCACTTTCACTTTGGCCATGAGTCTTTTATGGGGAACTTTGTCGAAGGCTTTTTGAAAGTCAAGAGATGCAAGATATCCGGCTTTTGTACGGTCGTATATGTGGCGTATAGTAACATAGTGACGTGAGCGACACTCATGGCAAAATCAGGATTATTATACCACTATCTCCGTACGACGTCAGTAATCCGGGGAAGTCGTGGGAGAATGAAATTGAGCTCTAAGTAAGGTCAGAAGTCCGTGTAAATAACATTACAATACGTCACAGGTGACGTGCAGCTTCAGTGGACTAGAGAATGAGTCGCAGCCTGACTGAAGCGCCACACCTCAGTGTCTCAGCCAATAGCGTACGAGTATTACTCCCGTGCACCGCTAATGCCCGGGCAGAGGCCATGTTATGTTACTATCAGTATTTATACCCGACCTCTGCTACACACAGATTTTATTTTGCAATATTTTATTATTTATATAGTGTTGATAGCGATTACCCATAATAATGCCGGACACCAGTGACAGCAGTAATGAACCAGGTCCATCGATTGACCGTAAGAGAGTCGGTTACCGTGTTATGAGGCAAAATGTAGCTAAAGTTCAACGTAATTTAAGCAAGGCGTACGTGAGTCGGGCAACATGACGCCATGTTTCACAAAGGGCGATGGGTGCTCCTGATGGATGCTTCGCTAGAATAACAATGTGTGTCCTAACGCAAATACATAGAGGTTTTTGAAAACGGTGATTTTGGTTTACAAAATGCATTCGTCCATAAGCACGTACAGCGATTCCCTGCGCGACGCCGCCGCCCAGTAGCACACCCCTAGCAAGATCGCCGTCGTACAACCACTCGACACTACACCCTTTCCTACCAAGGCACGGTTCATAACGTATGCCAAAAAGGATTTTTGAGTGTCTTGGGAAAATCACAAAGAAGAATGCAGATGGCTTTAAAGTCCATGTCTGCAACAGGTAACCCCCGTAGAGACATGCGTGGCCGTCACGGACAGAGCAGGAAAATTCCGGCCGAACAACAGCAGCAGCAGGTTAAGGAGCATATTACCAGCTTTCCTCCAGTGAGTAGCTAAATCTCCCAATTTACGGTATCTTGAATCTTCATTGAACATTAACAAGATGTACAGGTTGTACACTACCTGGATGGAAGAAGAATATCTGAACGGCACATGTGTGAAGGACAATTTTTATATAAAAATCTTCAGTACAGAGTTTGGTTTGGGCTTTAAACCACCCCAAACTGACAAGTGTGTCAAGTGTGATGTGTTGAAGGTGGCCCTAAGCAAGGCTGCAAAACAACAGAAGCCTGTTTTGAGGGACAAACTGCAGCTTCACACAGACCTTGCTAACGAAGGTCTTGCTATTATGAAGCCCTTAAAGGATGGCAATAATACTGAAACACGATGTGTCTACTTGGACCTGCAACAGGTTTTTCCCATTCCTAGGATGTCAACAACTGTAGCGTATTATAGAAAGGAATTGTGTATGCACAATCTGTACATTTGTAACATAAAAACAGACAAATCTTAATTCTATGTCTGAGATGAAGTAACGGGAGGGCGTGGGAACATCGAGATTGTGGCATGCCTGGAGAAATGTATAGACGAGAAATAGGCTAAGCAGGACTTTTCTTGTCTGAAAGTCAAAACAGACAACTACAACATTCAAAATAAGAATATAAACCTTATTCTCTACTACCTGCGGGAATTGCATGATGGTCGCTTCACAGAGGTGGAACACATGTTACCTGGACATAGCTATATGGCATGCGACCGTGCGTTTGAAAAACCGTAGACAAACGGGTGAGATTTACGACTTTAAAGGTGACTATAAAGCCATTAAGACGTCAGGGATTGAAAAGAATAAAGAATAGAATACAATGTGGAGATTTGTCCACACCATCTTGCTTTAAGGTTAAGAATACAGTACCCAGTTTGCAAACGTGAATCACTATAATTAATTTTAATTTTAGAACGAATAATACTTTTTGACCCACTTTGTACCAGTATAGCTTTATTTTTAATTTATAAATTTAAAAACAGGATAGGATTCCTCCGATAGCAGGAAGCTATTTCATTTTCGAATTTTATTGCAGAGGTAATTCTGCCACAAAACGCCATACGCCCAGATGCCGCTGCAACGAGCCACGATTTCCTCTTCAAACCGGCCAGCAGCGCAAGCGGCCAGCGGTTTTCCGGCTTGGGCATTATCGGAAAAAATCAATTGACCGAGCTCAGGAGGTGGTCGAAGACCTAGCAAGGAAGAAGCTTCAGCGCGAGGAAGGTGGGACCGGGAAGGACTCGGGGGATGAGACGAGGCAACTCCGGGAAGAAATACGCCAGTCTTTCATCCAGCTCGGAAACCCCCAGCTACCCGATCGGCGTCTGCAGTACCGGTGGCACCGACAGGAGAAACTAACACCGTGAGCTGAACACCTCCCTGCCGTGATCCCACACTAGTGCCGCCGCAGTTATACTACAAAATACAGCAGGAGAAAGGTTAAACCTCTAATCCCAGCTCATATCCAACCTACACGCCCAATCCCTATTGCAGAACAATTACACGTTTAGGAACACCAATCACCTGACTATTTAGTGCCGTCAGTGTCGAGGTGACTATTAGTCAAGAAAAGTAATGTGAAAACTTAGAGGAAATCAGAGAAAGGCAAGTGCTCCTTGCAAAAGACGTACGAAAAGTTTTAACACGTTGCCTCCGATTGCTTGATTGGTGTAAAACTTCACTTTGTACGCATAGTCACTAGAAGGATCTGAAAAAATTACAGAACCTAACCTCAGTGGTACACATACGTACCACTTCGGAGTCAACGTGTTAAGGTTCAAATGCTCGGGAAAAATGATGAGAAAGATTTTTATTGTGCGAGCTACGCACATGCAAGTAAAGGAACTTGTCTTAACGAATAGACCCGCTTTTAATTCGCCGGCAAGCTGACTAGTAATTTAATGCGGTTTCTAAAAACCGTGAGTTTAAATTGCAAGAAACACTTAGAAACAAAATAAGCATTATAGTTTGCAACTCAATATAAAGAATATAAAGGACTCACGCATACAAACTTAAGACCAGAAGTAAAATAGGTTTAGCAAGATTTGGAGAATTTATGACGCTGACGGCTCGGCAAGGGACTCTGACTCCTGAAGCAATGCCTGCTCCTTCACCCAGACGTCTCCAGTGCACTCCGCAGTTCAGTACTACGTCAACAATTAACTCCAGTCTGGTTCATACAACCACCTCCTCGTTTGCTTTCTTTTGCTCTCCTGATCAATTCATATGTCAAACCCCAATATACTTCCTACTTGCGGGCAACATCAGGTCTATCCCAAAGTATCAACCAGAGACCCACAAGACAAGCTTCAAATCAACCTTCAGTGGAAATTTTCACAGGAATGAGGTGATAGGAACGAGCCTTTTGGCCCATTAATGGGTCGGTACTTAAGTCCCATGCTGTAATTCTAGCCGCCAATGGTCAAGCACAACAGACCACGGCGATAGCAGACTCGAACCTAGCTTTTTCCACATCACAAGCGGGTTCGCTCACCAGTCGACCAACCTGGTGGTAGTCGGTTAAGCTGGTGGTGGTCGACTAAGCTAGTGGTGGTCAACCAAGCTGGTGGTGTGAAATCATAGAGATGCAACATAATGATTTCCTTGACTTTGAAGTGATGCGAATGTTTGTAACAAATGGCCGGCCCAAAAATCCACACAGTTTAATATATGCACGTTGCTTCGTGTTTCACTTGAATTTCTATGAGGTATAGCTACCTACTTGTCAATGATTATACAGATCCTCTAGGGAATCTACGTTTGATGAAAGGCACCGCAAATTACAGATCCATATTATGATTTCTCTAACTTTTCAGTCCCAACCCTCCGATGTCTCTTATCTCCGAGCAGGCATTGAATATCTTTATCTAACTCGGAGTGAGCGCCTGAGGGAGTAAGAGACCGTCGATGAACCTAATAAGAGAAAAGGTAATTAAACGCAGGATGAGTTTAACAGTTTGTATTTAGACATTTGAATATGATAATAGTTTTTGTTTCTACGTTGCGCACGTCTTGACGTTGAGTACTGGCGTACTGACATCCTGCTGGGACGTGTCGAATTGGAGTAGGTGGCGAATTGTAGCGCGTGCACTTCTTGTTAGTGCGTAGGTCCTTTAAGCCCATCCTGTCCGCAGGCAGGATGGATTGTTTCTACTTCCGTTACTCTACTGTTGGCTGTGTGCTTTCTTCAGGTGATAAGAGTTCTTGTCCAGATGTGGACTTTGGAAGCGCATGGTAGAGTTTCTGTGACACAGAGCGTTGCAACCTCCTTATATTGGGGTGTTAACTGGGCTCTGCTGCCTGAGCGTTACCGCTCGTTGGTTAATGCCGTGCTTCTGGTTGTAACGGGGCCTAGCCTCGTCGCTTGATTCACTTCTTCTGTCCTGTTTGCTCATTGGTCGATGAAAGCTAGCCTCGTCGCAGTACTCGTTTATAATGCAGCCGTGCGATTCATTACACCCTTCCGGTTCAACCTTGCCAATGTTGCCTTACCTGTTCAGTACACGGAGCCAGTAAGTAAGCTGAAGCCAGTAGAGCTGCCCATCTCAAGTTTTTAGGACCTACGTCCCAAGGGCCTACACTGGATACTTCACCCATCTTTTTCAAGACCAGCAAGATCTCGATGGCAGCACCTAGGAGTCTGACGACGACGAGGTAGACGTCGACAATGACAACCTGGATTACGATGAGTGACTACACGGCGACCGGGGGGAGCATGCAGGGGAGTAGGTGGAGCACAGGCACCACAGGGACATTGTCAAGGTATATGATGTTTAATATTAATATAATGTTGTCTGTTGTCGTACTATCTTATCTTACTTACCTTTTAAAGATACTTACCTTGGTGTATAAACAAACAAACTATACGTTTGGGGGTCTCAGTCGTAATTTTGCAGGTTCGGAACATTTTTTCCTTCATTTTCTTACTCATTCGCTATTCTCATCATTACCATTGGTTTATTATCGTACTATCTTCTTTTACTTTCCTTTTAAAGATACTTACCTTGGTGTATAAAGTAACAAACAATACCTTGGGGGGGTCTTTTTATGGATTTTCGAGGTGTTATTGCTATTTTATGCAATGTGGTACACCAATTTGTTGTACAGTATGAATTTTAATTGGAGAAACATGCAGTCATCGTTCCATATTTCAGAATGCACACACAACCTAACCATTTTACATCGGTTGCATGATTGCAGACATGCTCGCAGTCATTTTAAGACTCGTGTTAGCTTCTTAACCTAATTCATTCCAGATATATCGCATTCTGAACGTCGCAAAACTTTAACTGCATTTTTCTCTCGTTTTCGTTTGTGGCGCTTACGTAACTATGTTACTATACGCCTCATATGCAGTTAAGTTCTCTAAAGAAGTCAAGGAGGTTTGTGAGTCAGCTCCGTTTTTCCCTGAATCCGTGCTGGGTATCAATAATAAGATTTTGGTCATTAAGGTGTTTTGTTATACGGACATTGAATAGTGTTTCTATTGTTTTATTGATGACACATGTTAGACTGATTAGACGATAGTTATTAGGTGTTTATTTCTTCCCCTTTTTGAAAATAGGAAGGACATTTACAAATTTTCAATCCTCCAAAACTATCCTACTTTCAAGTGATCGATTGAAGACGTTTGTTAAGGGTTCGCTTATTATTTCGGCTGTTTCTTTGAGTATCCGGGGAGCAAAGCCGTCGTGTTCGGTTGACTTATATGGGTTTAAAATCCTGAGCAGTTTTTCTACCTCTTCTATTGTAAATATGTCATCTGTCAGGGTTTCCTGAGGATTTAAAGCATGAGGCTGCAGGATTACAGTTAAGTATTTGAGTGAACAGAGAAGTAAAGAATGTATTAGGAATTCTGAATTTGCTTTTATTGTTCGTTTGGGTTGAGCCCTCAGAATAGACCAGTGGTCCAAAAGTGTCTCTTTTGAGTCATCTCTCGCTTACAAATTTGTAGAAGTTTTTCGGGTTAGTTTTAGCTTGTGCTGCAACTGTAATTTCTTTATTTCGTTTTGTTGATTTTACCGTTCGCGTAACAGCCCCGCACGCGTGGATATGTTGTTGACAATGGGGTTCTGTTTGTTATCGTTTAAGCCTTCTATATGACTGTTGTCTTTAGGCGAGTTGTTGATACCCAAGAATGAAGTATGCAGTTTTCTCAGACACCCGGCATGCTGGTTGACCATCAATAAAACTGGTACTAGCCTAAACTTTTTGATGATTCGTATTCATTCACTAAGCACCTAGATTTTACAAGACATAAAAAAGCAATGCATGCAAACACAATTAGAATTCCTATGACAGCTAGAAGCTCTGCGAAGAATATATGGCGTCAAACATTATTTCATGACTGGCTCGTTCAGGACAATCCAAGAAACTTTCATCCAACAAGTGAATTGTTCAAATACCCTGTCCAAAAGCAGAATTCAGAACGAGGAAAGCAACATTGAGAAGTACGAAATTGTTGAGACCGTATAAGGAGTAAATAAAACTCGTCGAAGCCCCTCAGAACCTCCCAAAAATCGTACAACTGTGCAAGTCGAGAGCGTCGTGATAAAGTCGGTTCAGCAAAAAATTGTACGTTGAGGTCCTCAAAATTTGTAAAAGTGTACTAGAGACCTTTTATCTGGTGGCTATGAAACTATTCTTGTTCCAACAAGGTGGAGAGAGTTTTCACACCTAACACCCGTGGCATGATTGGCTGAGAAATAACTTTAGAGGTGGCGTGATCAGTTCTCAGATATCAGGAGCCGAGTGAAAGTAAAAAGAAACAAGAGTCATTGCCCTGTCTGTTTAGAAGAACGTTTTGAACAACTTTATGTTGCATATCGTGAAATACAAGGAACTACGTGAAAGTCATCTCAGACACAAGTCCTAGAGCGATGATGAAAAGCCAACAATTTTCATGTTTAATTTGATGCTCTAATTATAAAAAAAAAGTTTGAGGAGAAGTTTAATCCATTTTGACATAAAAATGAATAAATGAAGCCAATAGAACTTTGGGATTAATTTTATGGGTCAGTCTGTCTTTACTAGGCATACCCGCATGTTGTATTATACATCCATGCGTATACTCATACACCTACTGCACCTTAACATTCAGGCTAAGATAAACTTTTTCTCTTTAAATTTACATAATTTCAACTGCTAAAAAATAAAATCGATTAAAATACTTTGTAAAAAGCTTGAAATTTATTTCAGCTTAGATGTGAGTCAAATATTTTGAATGTGCAGAATGTATTTACTTGTCTGATCAGGATGTGTGAATGGAGCGATTCAATTTATTATTTTTATGTCAAAATAACCGAGGTCATTGCTGTAAAAATGAGTTTATTGTGGAACTCATGTCATTCAGTTTCTGACATCATGCACACAAATAATCCCAAAAGCCCCCAAAAATTCGGAAAAAATATTAATCACGAATGTACAGCGAAACGTGGAAACATGTAGAACAATTGGTGACGTAATATGTATAACAGAGAACGTGGATGAAATTCAGAAAACATGCCATTTAAAAATTTGTTCATTACGCATTCTAGTGTAAACAGGACTTCTGTTTTTAAAAAAGACTAAGTGACTTTTGAAAAGTGGATGAAATACGGTAACAAGGAAAGAAGAAAATGGCTAAACATAACTTACAAGTTTATTGGCAAATTTTGCTGGAACCGAGAAAGTGGTTATGGACTCTCATGGCCAGAAATAAGAAAACATCGTTCTTATTTTAGTTTTTACATCATGGACTTCAATGATGCTCCAGTCAGGCTTTCAAATTCATATGTACTAGGATATCATCCTAACTTAACATTAACAACGTTGCATGTTCATTAATGGAGATAAATTATTTCCTCAGTAAAACTGTCAGCAACCTCCCTTCTCAAATTGATGTCGATAGGTACTGACACTTCACGTATGAATAGGTTACCTTCATTATTTTCAAACAAAACATTTCACTAACAGATCACTTCAAGCGTTCCGAATACTTTTGAATTTTTTTCGTACAACAAAAGGTTTTGACTGAAAATATATCATCCATTATTTAATAACCGAATCTGTATGCGGTATTCTCAAGATGTCAACAAAATAAAAGTTCTGTCTTTGATTTTAAACGTTGATGGAAATTCATCGATTAAAATTAAATATAATTGTTTTGCGCAGGTTAACTTTCTTTGTACACTCTTGTATTTCTTTTTGTTTCATTCCCTCTGACTTTTTATAATTTTATTGTAAGGAAGCATGTTAGCAGCATGGAAATTATTGTGACTTAGGGATAGAAGTTTCTCTGTTGTATACTCAAATCGAACATTTTCACAAATAATAGTTCTTTAGGCATACCTCTTTAAAACATATCCGATGAATTTTTTTATAAAAACCTGATGCGCTTCATCATTTTTTTTAAAAATATATGCTGTGAATTTACTATAGTTTAAAGTGGATCCATATTTTAAACAAATCAAAACTAATATAGATTTTGAGCAATTGGCCTAATAGTTTAAACACACTTGGATGTAAAAAAAGCGCTACAAGCTATCTCTGCAGGTCCTAGTGTTCCTGTTCTTTACTGATTTTAGGGATTTTGGAGTAATCTCGTTCTGCTGCAAGGTATAGGGGTAGAATATAAAATAGAATGAGGCTATAGGAACGAACCTTCTGGCCCATTCTTGGGTCGGATAATTACTTCGATAATTATTCGGTTGTTTTACCCAAGTCCCATGCCGTATTTCTAGCCGCGTCAACCATGTCGGCAGCGAATCCGGGTCTTCCCGCTCCCGGGATTCGAACCCGGGTCTTCCCGCTCGAAAGCAGATTCGCTCACCAGTCGACCAAGCTGGTGATGTCGACCAAGCTGGTGATAGTCGACCAAGCTGGTGATGTCGAACAAGCTGGTGATAGTCGACCAAGCTGGTGATAGTCGTCCAAGCTGGTGATAGTCGACCAAGCTGGTGATAGTCGACCAAGCTGGTCATATATTCACTGTACTTAACAAAGAATTCAGCGAACATCATATGCAAGTCCTCAACACTTAACTCCGTTTGTGATGACGAAAATGAACCTCATATAAAGATGAAAGTAGTGATTGTATAACAATTGCAATTAATAATAAAAAATTGTAGGCAGCTTATATAACATTGTTTTGCAAGTTAACAAGGAACATCAACCGTTTATTGTATTATTAGATACGATAGTTGTTCAATGATTTCATCCCGTTTTTCTACTTTTCAGCGCTGGAGCTATACACAGGTTTCATGATCGAAGAGTGCTAAGGCATCTTGAGTCAGTGAGTTTTTATAATTGTTTTGTGACACTTTAATCCGTATTGGAGATGTCAGTTAAGCGCATTTTTTGTGCGTATTTACTTTGAGGAATCCAGTGCAATTCAATAATTTAACTCAAATGGCTTGTTATGTACCAGCATCAATAAGAAAACTATAAATATTACATCTAGTTTATTTTAAGGTAATTGTCCTGAATTTGTAAATAGCATGGTGTATGTATTCAATAATAGTATTAAGTCCTGTGTTGCTCCTTTAACGCAGATTAATTCATATATGAACAATCACATGAAATAAACAATTTTTTAGTATCTGTCAAAACAATATTTACGGATGACTAACATTGCTGGAGAGACGCTAGTGCTGTCGATGAACCGAATATGAGGGTAAATAATTAACATGAATTAGAAAATTTTCCTCTAAGCTTCAGACCAGATTTGAAGTGACGACAACGAACACGTCACGCAACACACAGTTGATTCTAATTTGATTACTAATCTTGATAGAGCGTAAAAAATTGCTGACTCAAAAATTGCATAAAAAACGTCATTGTAGGTACATCGTAATAAATCGATCACAGGTTATGATCTTTCATCTTACAGTAAGATATTAATATATGCAAAGAATCTGCAAAACACAAGCTCAGCTTTTGATCGACTCTACATTACTTTAAAGTTAAATTCTTATTTGAAATTTGTTGAAACAGCCCTCTTGAAAATGCATTCACATTGCCTACGTAAATTAAAACATTGCACACTTGATTTACTTGCCTTTACAGATCAAGTGCTCTGTATCCAAACGAATTAATCTACGTAAAAGCCGGCTACCTTGCGCACATCAGAGCAAGGAGCCTTCATTTCCATGGTACAAACATCCTCCTTTCGGGAGTCAAATCAGAGCCAAGCTCGACTTGAAAATCAAAACCATGTGACTCAACACTCGTGTTCCTACAAGCTTCAGTTCAACGAAAAAAATGTTGGCCCCAAAAAAAGTCAAACTAGTTATCTAAGCAGTTTACTGCTTAAGTTTCTTAATGATATTTTATATATCAAGTGTGAAGTTTGCACTGTTTCCTAGTGTCACAGTATCTGAATTCCTGCTAACTCATCAAACGAACATTCATTTCACGATATCACTACTTGAAAGTTTATTTGTTCAGGAACTGTAATTATTGAGATAATTTATTGTTTATCTTAATATTTGCACTGCCATCAGCGTACAAATGCGACTATGAGTTCAAGAGAGTGGAATGCATCACTGCGGAGCTCAGATTCAGCACACCTGGCATCGTAAAAATTTAAAATTTGGTATCACTTCTGCTTGAAAAACGTTTCTGACATATAAAAAAAGACATTTTAGTAATGGTTATTGAAAGGCATCTGAAAGCCAATCAACGTTATTGAAATTTGACAGCATATAAAGTAACATATTTTTTTAAATCATATAGAAAGACGAATGGATGGCAATTATAATTGAAGGGTGGACAGCACTAGTGGACTACTTGCATTTTTTCCCGTGGCAAATATAATATATTTTCCACGAAAAAAAATGCAAGTAGTCCACTCCCGTGCTGTCGCTAACACAGCGCTGACAGAGGCGATTACGATCCAGTAGTTTACTATATGAAGGGTGGACAGCACTAGTGGACTACTTGCATTTTTTCCCGTGGAAAGAAATGCAAGTAGTCCACTAGTGCTGTCCACCCTTCAATTTCTGCAGGATTTTTATGATGTTTTTGACAAATTCCAGATGTATTTTAGAGCATAATAAATATTGCAAATGATTTTTATATCAAACAATCTTCTATATATGATAATATCAGATTTTTAGAAATATTCTTTCAACTTTTGAGTGGAAAATAAGATTTTTATTTGATAATTTCAGTTTGAAAATAGAAGCCAACATCGATCAAAGTTTTTGCGAACACCCGCCTAAATGCATAATAACGATGTTCATTGAAACGTACTCGCCATGAGCGGTAAACCCAAGCTAATGACTATTGTGACCACACTTGTGAGCAAAACTGCATGAGAAATGAGCAAGGAAAAATTCCAACACGCCGTTGTTAGCTTCAGCCATTAGATTCAAGTCTAAGCCGGTGTAAATGAGCTAGTATTTTATATTGTTTTTAAGATATTAGTTTTTGAATCTAATGAAAAAACCGAAGTTAATTTCGTCAAACATAAATTCTTAATCAATAACTGAACATGTTTTCTGATATCGTTCCTATAAAGAATTTAAATGACTAAAAACTTATGTACACCCCTACTTTTTTGCTAATCAGCATTTGCATCTGCTCTAGAAATTAGTGACTGAGATACAGTAAGATTTTTGCTTTTTTGTCACTGGAAGCTTCCACTGTCCTTCGCCCGAATAAGGCCTAAAACTGCACGAGATGTACGCGCTTAACATCTACTGGACGAGCTCACTTTCGGACAGAGATTAGAGAAAATTAATTTATGAACCGCTCACTATCGTGTTTACCTACAGGCTGCCCAGTTGGTCATCTCTGAGAGGGTTTAGCCGTTAGTACTTCTTGAATTAGGGTGCCACCTTAATTAGACTTCAATAGCGTTTTTATAAAACTAACTACCAACCGAGCAAACGTTAATGTGACAGTCAGATGTTCATGAGTGATGAGTTTTATTTTATCCTAAGCCACTGGATTGTCTTCAAAAATAGCAGTGGAACATTCACAAAGGCTGGACCTTAGAGTTTAGATCCCATGCGGAAGCTGACGCTTAAAAACTCTGGGTATAGATTCTCCTTAGGTAATTTTATCAGCGTCTAGAAGAGTGACTATGGACCTTTTAATGTAATTTATTCTTAATTTGTGGGATCTGAAAATAGTATTGTTCATTACATAGTTGGGAAGAATAAGCTTAACGCTGTAAATTTCAAACTGGCAAATTTGTTTGTATACAAAACTTTGAAATCCGTATTTGAAAGAACGAAGTTGAGTTATGTGCTTAGCTCAACTTCGTTGAGCTTTTCGTTGCCTGTGAACTTGATCATGTGAACTTGTGTGTAATCAGGTTCGCCGTCTGTAAACTTTCAACCCACCTGTAGTTCTTCTGCTTAGTTTTCAAGCAGTGTATCTATTGATGCATTTATGCCTAGGTAGAGGGTAGACTCTATCCTTAAGAAACTGTACTGCTATTGGTAACAATGGAAGGTAGTCCAAAATCATGGTATTTTTTAAGTGTGCATTCATAACTTTTGTGTATCGAGTAAATTTGTCTGAGTAGTGGTTCAAAGTTATATTGTTGACCTAACGAATTTCCATTCAAAAAAGGTTAGTTACAGTGTATCTATTGAAGTGATTCACAACCACTGTACGACAGCACGCTGGTGTGCCGTGGAGGGTGCTCAGGTATGCCGCAAAAAAATAGCACGGCACACCCGAGTGCTTAAAGATTGTTAATATGATTAATGTGCAAGCAACGAATAATCGATTTAGAATTTTAGCTGAAGAATTAGACGGTACCTCAAGTTGTATATTGCATACAAAGAATCTCAAATTCCTGTACAATGTCTTTAAATGATGAACAATGGCTTCAATGTTAGGAAAAGATGAATTGTAAATCCATATAGTTTCACTAATGTTCATTACTTGTCGTTCAAAATTGTAACTTGAGTCAATGAATTGTACTGATAGTTAAGCTAGCCTTAGTGATAGTGAACGAAGAATGTGGAGCACCATCAGCCAATCGATTTGCGAAACTGTCACAAGACGTATCATACAAGCTCAGCTTTGAATGAAAATAGTTCACATTTTCTGTTTATAATTTCCTTTGAATTGTTATTAATTTGAACGTTAGTTTTTGGAAATAAATTTAATCAAGTTTAATATGGTATTGCTGAGTTTCTTTTTACTCCATTGGCTCAGTCGTGATCTGGTAAGCAGGTGAGGTGGTTCAGATATTTTTATTGGTATCACCGCCTTCTTTGGCTGTATCAAGCCCTTAATCATGGATAAGTTCTATAAACAAAAACTGATTTCGACAAAAGTGATTCACCGAAACCTGAATAAAAATTTACTTCTAATGAATCAGCTCTAGTTAAAAAGTTGAAAGTTTACCAATTGTACAGTGATAATTATTTAAAACGTGGATTTCACTGCACTGGTGACGCTCAGATGCTTTCCCCGCTGTGTGTTGTATGCGGCCATACTTTGTTCAATGAAGCAATGGTGCCAAGTAAATTGAATCGGTAATTCACTTCAAAACATCAGAGTTTTTAAAAAATATGAAAGTATTAAGTATTTTGAAAGGTTGTTGCAATCAAATTCAAAGCAAAGTAAACTATTTCAAAAAACAATGGCTTTGTCTGAAAAAGCTTAAGTAGTGTCTTATGAGGTGGCAGAAATTATTACTGTTGATTCAAGGTCTCATGTCCTTGCAGAAACAGTAATCCTACCAGCGTGCAAAAAAATGATTACAACTGTGCTTGATGATAATGCTGAAAATGAAATTAGTAATATTCCTCTTTCAAATAACACAATTCACAGAAGGATTCTCGAGTTGTCATATAACATCGAGGAAAGGGTATTAGCTAAACTTAAAAGCAGATTGTTTACTTAACAAATCGATGAATCTACTGACATCAGTAATTATTCCTAATTAATTGTATTCATACGTTTTATTGATGATGATGTCCTAATTAACCAATTTCTTTACTGTTCGAAGTTTTCCACACCTACTCAAAGTCAAAATATTTTTAATATGTTTTCGGCATACCTTAAAAAGCATGGCTTATCATGGGACTCGTGTGTGGGAGTGTGTACTAATGGAGTACCCTCTTTGGTGGGTTCAGTGAAAGGTTTTACCTCTCTGGTGGAGAAAGTTAATCCTTGCATCGTGCGACCTCGTTGTTTTTTGTATAGAGAATACTGTTATCAAAAATCAGTCAAAATGAACTGAAAGATGTATCAAATCAAACCATCGAAAAGTAAATTACATTAAAACATGGTCCTTGAAGACTAGAATATTTGAGATGTTACGCAAGGATATGAATTCTCAAAACGTTTGCCTGCTACTACATACAGAAGTACATACAAATCGTAATTGGTTAATTTGGACTTGTAGATGTTTTGAGTTGAGTATTTAACAAAGATATTTTGCTACCTAAGTTCTTTGAACACCAAAATGCAAGTTAAAAATGAAAACGTTCTAACTTCTACTGATAAATTGGTTGCTTTTGAGAGAAAAACTGTTTTATGGGGGAACAGAATCATGGCAGGCAATTTGGACATTTTCCAATAATTCGGCAAACCTGCAATAAAAAGATGATTCCTATAATTAATGAACATCTCACATGCTTAGCAAAGCGAATTCATGAATACTTTTCCTCCATCATCATTGATAAGTATGATTAGATTCGCAATCTCTTTGCAGATTTGGCTGTTACCAGTCCGACTAATTTTGATTTGAATAAAGGAGAAGAATTAGCAAGTCTTTCCAGCGATCGAGGGATGAAATTGAAGTGTGCTCAGTTACCGTTAGTCATTTTTAGAATTTCGGTTATGGAAGAGTACCCTTCAGTTACCAAAAAACTATCAAGATTATGTTGCAGTTGTTGACTTTTTACCTGTGTGAACTAGGGTTTTCTTATTTGGACAACATCAAAACTAAGAAACGTGCAAGGCGTGAAAGTGTCTAAGAAGACCTGAGAGTATGCCTCTCTCACATTTGACCAAATATTAGACCTGTTGTAAAGAAGCACCGAACTCAAGTTTCACACTAAATTTTTGCTTCTTTCAGTTAACTATCATTTCCTCTCTTCTTCTTTAAATTCTACTTCAAATATTGTGTGAAGTTTTGCTTATTGAAATAGGAAAAGTAAATTAGTATGTGAACTTAACATTTATAATTTCTATATTTTACTGACAACCAATGTACGGAATAATAAACTTCTATTTGTATTTTGTTGTTCAAATCTGTCTTTAAAACATATGGAGGCTCAAGTGTAACGTATAAAAGGGCATTAACAATAAAATTATGATTTTTTCCGACAGGTGTGCCTCCAGCAATTGAAATGTTTGATAGTGTGCCACGACACGAAAAAGGTTGGGAACCGCTGATCTATTGGTTCGATCGATCCATACCCTGTATGGAATCAACAATTTACACTTTAACTGTAAATTGAAGGATTATATTAAAAGGAGTGGGCTTATATACTTTATTTTTTAAATATCAAACCTAAGTTTCAACTTCATAAAACAATACATGCATATGAACGCAGACCTGAACCCTCTTACTGACATTATCAGAAGGTCATCGAACTTTTTCCTAGCTCATTTCTCCTGAGATTTTCAAAAGTTTCTCAGAACCTTCAATTGCAGATGGATTGTGTTGGGGGACAATAGATTCTGACTCTCACAAAAAACAGCATTCGACAGGCCGAAGGTCGAGGCTATGACCGGGTCAAGGCTAGATCGATTGGCTGTTGATCACTCAATCGAAGAATTTATCTGGAGAAAATAAGAAACTGTTGGAGCCGTTAGCCCGACTCTCATCCTGTTATAGGAGTATTTCTGCCCATTAGTATCTGATTTGACACTTGGCCACGCATTTCCTTCGAGAGACTGAGGTATTAGGTTGTCGCACATGAAATGCCGTATTTAGAGAAGTTTTCTTTATCAATTATACATAATCCTGGCTATTTGTATGCATACTCGTATTGTCAATCTTAAGTATCTTTTATTTCGGGTCAAAATTTTATTTCAGTTACCACCCTTAATCCTACGGTATGTTGACCACAAAGAAATATCATCATTTTCTTGTACGAATACATGCTGGGTCGCTCGGCCGCCGAAGACTAACGAAACATCAACCGAGGTTTTGGTAGTGATGTTGTTGGTACCAGAACTGTTCAAAGATGGTTTCAAATATGTCGTACAGAAACTGAAGGCAATAACAATTAACCAAAGAAAAGACCAAAACCAGCACTTATATGTGGTGAAATGAAGGATTTCGTACAACAAAATCCGAGAACTACGGTTCGAAAAATTTCATCAAAGCTCAACACATCTCGTCCAACTGTTTCTAGACGCTTGAAACAATTAGAAAAGTCAAAACGATGGACAGGTTCGTTCCACATCAACTTAACGAAAATCAGAGGAATAGGTAACTCACCGTGTGTTCAACGTTGGTTTCTTGGTTTATAAAATATCTATTTTTTTAATCAAATCATTAGATGTGATGAGAAATAGATACTCTTCGAGAACAACAAAAGAACTGGACAGTGGTTAGACGCAGAATAGTTGCCTAAACCCTATCCGAAATCCCCACCGCACCCGAAAAAGTTAATGATCACTATTTAGGGGTCTGTAGAGGGAATCATTCATGTTTCATTTCTGAAAAAGCGATATTGTAACAGCAGTATCTTATTGTCAAGACAATTGATCGTATATATGAAAAATTGAAGAAGCATTCATGATTGGTAAATAAAGACGAAACAATTTTACTTCACGATAATGCGCGAACCATACCTCTAGACTAGAGCTACGGTCGACAAGCTGCAAAGTCTGAATAATGAAATTTTGCTACGTCCTTCCTATTCTTCTGATATCTCTCCCACTTATTCAAGCATTGCGAACTTTTTATTTTCGATAAGACATTCTTAAATAATGAAAGTGTAGGTGAAGCATTTTAACAGTTTATACGTTAAAAACATAACAAGTTCTTTGAAGATGAAATACATATATGTTTTAAAAAATTGTTGGGCGAAGGTCATAGAGAAGGAAGGATCATATTTTGATTAAAATATCGTCCTTCCTTTACTGCTTACCTACAACAATTATTTTATTTCATTTTTAAATGCAACCTTTCACGTACGACAACCTAATATTTTGTGGAATTTCCCCATTCGTCCCAGTTAAAATAGTAGATCTATCGCATTCGAACGCCCACTATAATTGCAACCCATTGCCTGTTTGCTGCATTGTGTAATCCAGTCATTATGCAGAAAATTATTTTAATGCACCAGTATCCTGAATTTTTACAGGTAGGATGTGACTGCTAGCGAAAACATTTTTGTATCTCTGAATATTGGCTAATATTGTGAAAATGGTAGACATTGAGTTCGATTTCCAGACTTTGAAGTTGTACAAAAATTACAATCATATTGAGTGGCAAATGAATATGTGTGAAATCCTGTAACATATGAAACAATACACAAACAAAAGTCATACATAATGTTTCCAATTGTCGTAATTTAATTGTTCGTTTATTAAAAATTTTATATATACCTTGTATATGCCATATACTATCCCTTAATAGTGATTTAATGCAGACATATTGTTGACAAGGCGAAATTGCCAGCAATAGAAATTATTGTTTCTAAGTACAGGTAAACCTACTACTACCTCCGATTCTAGCACGGTCGCCAAATAATATGTATAATAATTATTGACTCAAAAGGCTATTTTCGATATTTTCTGCTACTGCAGCAATATCAAATTATTATATTTACCATGTATTTGATTCATGTAAAAGGTATCTGCGTATATGTGTATTATATTCAAATACATTACGACTGTCAAATATCATTAAATTTTTTTAATCATTGACTAACTAATGATGTAGTTGGCATTTAGTTATCGTCATATGATCCACTTTATTTAACTAAAACATGATCGAAATGTTTTGTGAGAGATGTTTGAAAAAATGCAACGCTGTTAATGATTTTGTTTCGAAATTTAGTACGATCATTGCCTACCAACATGTTTTTTATAAACACATCATCGTAGGGGTAGCAGCTTCACCTGTACTCTGTTAAGTACCGTTGTTCAGCTGCAGATATAATATTAGTAATAACTGTATTAATAAAATAATAATAATAATTTGTTGACTACGAATATACTAAAACAACTCCAAGGACGAACTCATATCGGTCTCTGCAAATCGATCTAATTCATTTATAAATTAATTCAATGCATCGTCAGTTTCTTTCAGTGATGCTTAAAATTTCATTATTAGGCACGTTGCACTTTTTTCAGAGCGATTTACTTTGAGAGACAGTAAGTTATGTTACTGCACCCTGTAGTTCTTAGTGCAGCAGAGAAGAACGAACCACTTTTTGAAGCCGTTGTACATAAATTACAATGTACCCCAGACACGTAAGCTAATAACGATAAACTTTACCGTTCCGCACACATACTTTGGAAAAGAAAGTAGTCGACTTCTCTATCCTCTGTAAATTGTTATAAGCGTTTCAGGCCAGACTTTATTTTAAGGGCAAGTTAATTAAAATGAAATAAACTTTAAACTCCATTTCACTCTTCATTTAATTTAAATGAAAAAGCTCTATATTTTTGTGAACCAACATCGTGAAATAGAACATTTGTTAATTCTCTAGAAGAAATTATATATGTATTTTTGGAACTCTTACTTGAAACACGGCTACAGAGTTCTGAATCATGCTGAAGAAATACATTTGCACTGAAAAGCAAATCTCAGTATCTTTTTTAACAAGCATGACGCAAGTAGGAAACGGTCGTGTATCTGAAAAAAATCACTATTTCAGGCACATACATGAAATCAAAAAATAACACAAACAAGCAGAATAGGAAGACAGAAAGAAAGGAGAGTGCAAGGATCATGAAGTAGAATAGAATAGAATAGAATAAGGCAATAGGAACGAGCCGTTTGGCCCATTCTTGGTTCAATGCCGAAGTCCCANCCATGTTTCAATTCAGACCAATATTTGCTGCTTATAATACTCCAGGATTTTCTGTTGCTAAATTTTTGGTCCCAATCTTAAATCCCATTTCTCGCAACGAATTTACATTAGAGAATTCTCATTCTTTTGTTAATGATTTAAGTAGGATTAGTAACGCGTCAAAATGTTTTATGACATCATTTGACATTGAAAACCTGTTTACTAATATTCTGTTGGAGGAAACTATAGATATATGTCTTTTACAACTTTTTCCAGATCCTAATTCTCTATTTATGGGTCTTTCTCGTAAATTTTTCAAAACTCTGTTAGACCTTGCGGTAAAATATTCCTTCTTTGTGTTCAATGGCAAATTTTATAAGCAGATTGAGGGACTTGGCATGGGTCTACCCCTTGGTCCAACCTTTGCAAATATATTCATGTGCTTCAACGAAACAAAATGGCTAAAACTTTGTCCTAAAGAATTCCAGCCCGTATTTTATCGCCGTTACATAGACGATAATTTTTTGCTGTTCCGTGAAAAATCCCATGCAACACTATTTTTTGATTTTATTAATAGCAAGCATCCAAATATTAGATTCACTATGGAGTGTGAAAACAATAATGAATTGCCTTTTCTTGATTATTTGGTAACTAGACGAGAGAATAAGTTTGAAGTGTCCGTTTACCGAAAAAATACTTTTTCTGGTCTAGGAATGAGCTTCTTTAGCTATTGCACGTTCCGTTTTAAACTAAACTTCATTAGAACTATGCTTTACCGTGCTTATAAAATATGCTCAAATTTTACCCTCCTTCATTTAGAGTTCTCGTTTTTAACTGATTTTTTCCGTCAAAATGGTTTTAGATCTTCATTCATCGAATACCAAGTAGGTAAATTTTTGGATAAAAAGTTTGAAAATACCAATGTTTCACCGAATTCGACGTCTCAACATCTGATCTCTCAACCAATTTATCTGTGTTTACCGTATTTTGGACCTTACTCGGAAAAACTGAAAAGAGAATTACTGGCCCTCCTCTCTGGACATTTTACTGGTATAGAATTTCATATAATTTTAAGAAACAAATTTTCAATTGGTTCTTTTTTCAGTTATAAAGACAAACTTCCGTCCACTATGCAGGCCTCTCTAGTGTATTCGTACAGTTGTGCACGTT
>VCRD01004971.1:4223-16214 GCA_006783055.1 Trinorchestia longiramus
GTAGGTGGTCTAGCTGGGTCTTGAGGAGGTCTACGATGCGCTGAGCTGATGCGTCTGGTTTGCTGGTACCTCCACGTCCATCCCTGTAACACACGGTCTCATGCAGCTGTATGACATCACTACAGCTGTGATGCAGCTGTATGACATCACTACAGCTGTGATGCAGCTGTGTGACATCACTACAGCTGTGATGCAGCTATATGACATCACTACAGCTGTGATGCAGCTATATGACATCACTACAGCTGTGATGCAGCTGTGTGACATCACTTCACTAAATTTTTAACGCATCTCCTGCAATAACTTCGCGATAGCATCATTGCATTATTAAAACTAACAACATTTACACAATACAAAAGTGGATTTTTTATTAAATATAAATGCTATTTTTCTCAAGGTCGCATCGGAGGAAATGTGTTGGATTATAATATTCCTGATCAAGGATATTTTTAATAGAATGATTGTTTTCCTATCAATAGACCAAAGGCTAATGATATACAGTCCTCATAAAATCCTTATTAATAAATGCTTTCATAAAATGACTATTGAAAAAGTTCTCCTTCAAGTCTTGGCATTAAATCCTTTAATTAACTTCTGAGTTCCACCAACACAAATGCTGTCCACGCATCAAGTGTCAAAATGATAAACTTTTGCTAACTTTTTCCCTATGAAAAAAACCTCATCGACCCATACTGGCTGCACTACACCATGTGCGCAGGTCTTGATTATCAAAAAAACAAATCAACAAACATTAGTAAGTTCTGGGTGGCAAAAAAATGCAGCAAAGCACAGTTACCTAACACAAATACTTAAAAACTGTCTATTTGGCAAGTTTTAAAAAATGCATTAATTCGCCAGTATACCAAGCTCATAGCTTACCAATCACCAAGCGTAGTAATTGGTAAGGTTACTTAGACAATAGCGTACTACCCCACTGACCAGTTGGCCCACTAACCAGTTGCATACCCACTAACCCACACCAGCTAGCCCACTGACCAGTTGGATACCCACTAACCCACACCAGTTAGCCCACTGACCCACTAACCCACACCAGCCAGCCCACTGACCCACCCCAGCTAGCCCACTGACCAGTTGGCAAGGCGGTTCTCGAGGGCAGCAAGGAAGGAAGTGTGTGCAACCACAAGGGGCGCTGTGAGCTGCAGCAGTTGCGGCACTGCACCACACAACTCCCTCAGTTCAGGCTCCCCTTCCCATGCCACACGAAGGTGCTGCACAAAGGGCACGTCATATGATACATCGTCACGCCCTTCGTCAACAGGAGGGATGTAATGAGCACATCAAGCAGAAGTTTTGAAACTTTGCGTTGGTAAAGACGGACGGACGGACGGAACTATGACCATTGAAAAGATAAGATCAAAACGAGTAACTTCATTAAGGCACGCTCAACATGCACTCTCTTGTCAAGAATTTTAAAGCCTACACTTTTAAATTGTTTTATAATTGAATTAAAATATCTATGACAACAACACGATTACTTACCCTGTTAATAACACGAATAAATACCCCTTACTAACACAAATATCTACTGTCAAGTTTAAGAATAAAGATACATGAAGAATTAGTGATTGTACTATTTTGTGTAGAGTCGGTGAAAAAAACGTAGAGCTAAACCTTGTTGCAGCGCGTACAGGTACCTATTAGGTTGTTACAAAAATAATGGCCGCTCGAAAGCCAACGCATGCTTCTGAAATCGGCCATTATTTTTCTAACAACCTAATATTATGTACGCCTGAATTCTCACTGAGGAAATAATTCAGGACTTGCGATGTGTTGGACAAACATCTGTTCAAGCAAGACAAGCATCGCTGCATTCAAGTTTCTGTCTTGCTGAGAGTAACAGTGCAATATCCTAGGACTGAAATTTCTTCTATTTTGTATCATTTTATGGTCGGGAATAATAAATATCATAAGTACGACAGATTAAACCTTGGTAATATTTGTATCTAAAATTTATATAGATAGTACTTGAGTCATGATTTTACCATTTACCCATTAATAACACTTCTTACTCACCCCATTAACACAATACTTCCCTCATCAACTACACAATACTCACCACATTAACAACACAATACTGACCTCATTAACAACACAATACTGACCTCATTAACAACACAATACTTACCCCATTAACAACATAATACTCACCCTATTACCACAATACTGACCCCATTAACAACACAATACTGACCCCATTAACAACACAATACTGACCTCATTAACAACACAATACTCACCCCATTAACAACACAATACTCACCCTATTACCACAATACTGACCTCATTAACAACACAATACTGACCCCATTAACAACACAATACTGACCCCATTAACAACACAATACTGACCCCATTAACAACACAACACTGACCCCATTAACAACACAACACTGACCTCATTAACAACACAATACTCACCCCATTACACAATACTGACCCCATTAATAACGAGAAGATCCTTGGCATAGGTGCGCTCCGTGGTGAGCAGTTCCTTGGCAATGAAGTAGTCCTTGTCAACAGGCTGCTTGCGACGCCCCCCAGATCCCCTCACCCCTGTCAAGTCTTCCCCAGGCTCGTGAGGAGGACTCAGAGGTAGGGGAGGTGAGGAGACAGATTCCCCACTGTTATCTTGAAGCTCATTTTCCTTTCCTTCCCCTCCATTGACGAGCCTGAACAATCACTGATGGTGAGCATGATAGTGAGCATGATGGTGAGCATGATGGTGAGCATGATGGTGAGCATGATGGCGAGCATGGTGGTGAGCATGATGGTGAGCATGATGGTGACTACACGCACATGCACCTGTACGTGAGGTAGAGACACTTTATTTTTCTTTAGCACATGTACTCCTGAAAGTTAAAGAACTGTAGCGTTGTGTTCCCTAGATACAGAACACAAAACACATTGTGTTTCCTAGACACAGAACACAAAACACATTGTGTTCCCCAGACACAGAACACAAAACACATTGTGTTTCCTAGACACAGAACACAAAACACATTGTGTTTCCTAGACACCGAACACAAAACACATTGTGTTTCCTAGACACAGAACACAAAACACATTGTGTTTTCTAGACACCGAACACAAAACACATTGTGTTTCCTAGACACAGAACACAAAAAGAGAACTCAGTGATATGAGCAGTCTGTCGTGTCCTGTACTACCATAGTTTCATCAAACATTTCTCTCTCTAGTACAATTATGTGGTATAAGAAAATTGTCTGGTTGTGTTCTCATTTTTGAAAAACCGGATACAGAGCGATGCTACCAACACGCATACGGGAGGAAAAAGAAGCAAAACAGGAAATAATGAAGCATTCTTCACTGAAAACTGTCGAATTCTTTTCAATTATTATACAAGAAAGTATGACATCACCGTCAGGACTAGAGATTGCAAAGTTACGCAATATAATAGACTTCTTTTAAACCGGCACTCGCTGGGCAAGCTTTATATATTTATTCATTGTTTTTTCTTCTTTAACTGCTTTAAGCAATTGACATTGTTTTCCTTTTATGTCTAGCGTGTCTATGAATTGTTTGTGGTTACTTGGGTGATGTTAACCGGCAACTGCAAAGTCCCATGGGTGCCGGTTAAAAAAACTTCTACAGTATAGAGGAATGACTTGAGCAGGTCAGGTATCCAGGATACTGGAGTAGAACTAGTGTTCAGTGCAGACCTTTTTCTTCGACAGAGAAAAAATAGAAAAACGCAAGCCGATTAGCAAAACCCACAACAGATTTTTGATACAATTTTCGCAGGAGTCTGTCGTGGATACCGACATGAATCCTAACGCAAACCCACAACAGGATTGTGCAAGTATAATAGGAGTCTAATGTAAATACCTACTTTAGTTCTGATGTAAACTCACAACAGACTCTTATTATAAGTGTCAGGCTGCCAATACTGCATTCTTAACACGTTGACTCCGAAGTGGTACGTATGTGTACCACTGAGGTTAGGTTCTGTGATTTTTTCAGATCCTTCTAGTGACTATGCGAACAAAGTGAAGATTTACACCAATCAGGCAATCGGAGGCAACGTGTTAAAGCGCAGGTGTACAAAGCAAGAATTGACGGCAGACAGAACTTACTGTGGATGAGGGTCGTCATTGTTGATGCTGTAATGAGGCGGCACCACGGGGGGAGAGGGGGAATGCAGGGATGAGGGAGTGTAGGGAGCAGGGGGTGTGGGAGGAGTGTAGAGCTGAGGGGACTGCTGCGGTTGCAGCTCCTCTTCGTTAATTTTGTCATCGTCCTCGTAGTGAACAGAATGTTTCTCAGGCGTCGGACTCTTCTTCTGTTGCTGTTGTATTTGAGTGAAGGGGGTGGGAGTGCCCAGTGAAGGGAGTTGCCCTTCCTTCTGTTGTTCCCTGTACTCGGCCGAGTACACGCCTTCGTTGTCGGTGACTGCTGCAACCAACACACAGTTACACAACACCAAATCTAGGTCCTGCTTCAACAAATACAGCAACACACACGGGGACCAGCAATCTGGTAAGAAGATTCAAAGTTCATAGGACTTTTACTTTGTTTGTGTCATAAGAAGTTGTGAAAACTACGTCTCAATACACTTGCATTACATTTGACGCATGTATAATTTAATATTAATGTATTTTACATCGCTCAACAACGCTTAGCCAGCGCTTTGGCTTATTTTTCGTCCTAAAAACACGAGTACTAGGCACACATATGGGTACAAAGTACATAGCGATGAAAAAACCTAAGTCCACAAGATGTAATCAAGCAAGCACTAACTGCATAAAATACAAAATAGACAAACACTAGGTGCACCAGTATACACACACTAGGTGCACCAGTAAACACACACTAGGTGCACCAGTATACACACACTAGGTGCACCAGGATACACACACTAGGTGCACCAGTATACACACACTAGGTGCACCAGTATACACACACTAGGTGCACCAGTATACACACACTAGGTGCACCAGTATACACACACTAGGTGCACCAGTATACACACACTAGGTGCACCAGTATACACACACTAGGTGCAGGAGTTTTTCAGTGCACATAAGAGGCGAACAAACAACACACGCGTCCCACATACAAGCCACATCATACGTCAGGATCTCGGTGTCCACAGCTCCTACACTCTGGTGAGTGTATGATTTCACCATTATCTACACATAACTACACAAGCATACAACGTGTATGTATTCGCCGTGTCCAGGTATCAGCTATACACGAGGAGGTAAGATATTAAAAGGCAGATAGAAAGTTGCTCGTGTAGCCGTTGAGGTGGATACTAATTGCAGGGTCAGGCAAGTGAAGAAATACTAGATGCAAGAATACAAAATACTAATTGGAAGATCAGGCATATGAGGAAATACTCGAGATGTAGGTATATAAGATACACAAAATACTAATTACAAAGCCAGGCAAGTGAAAAAATACTGATATAGGTATACACGGTACACAAAATACTAATGACACGGCCAGGCAAGTGAAGAAATACCGATGTAGGTATAAAAGGTACGCAAAATAAAGGCGAAAAAAGTAAACTCTGATACAGGTGAGGCAGAACAAAGATAATTAACAATGATAATAAATTTAAGCAGAATTAGTACCCAAATTAAAAAAATATCATAAACAATATAGGCTATAATTAGAAGCTTAATTCTTATTCAAGTTTGGTGAGCCTAAATAAGTATTTACAAACTATAAGTAAATGCGTGTACCTGCCCCCACAATTTGTGTGCAGTAATACATTTCCGTCATGTGTTAGTACAGACTGAAAGTAAATGTTGATGTCTGTCAAGAAACAGAAAAATGACAATTTCGTTGGATTCTTGAGGAACTAACATCGCGTTCTCGAAAACATGAAGAAGAAACTTGAACAGAATATTGAGTGTGGGTCACATCAAGACTTGTCTCCTGAATACATCTCTTAAATATGGAGGAGTTCCAGTCCAGGTCTACATTGAGAGACGTTAAACCAACAAATTTATTTCATTCAAAAATATTTCCAAAATACGAAACAATCGCACAGAGTATAGATTGATTGCTTAATATTTGGGAAATAGTTAATTATTCTCACTTTTACTCGGCTGATGAGATCCTAAATATTAGATCACTGTTGGAACACAGGCAGGGAGATCTTTACTGGGACACTTGCACTTTATTGGGACACTTGCGTTATACTGGGACACTCGCACTTTACGGCACCTAACGTAACACATGAGATAAAAGTGCCGTATACACGAAGTATTTTGGTACATTGAGACCTGGTACATGCATTCCCGGTGCATTGCTACTTGGTGAGTTCAGATACTTCCTCAACTACAGGCACAATCAACAATAAATTTCAAGAAATCCGAGTGTTGAAGCCAATGGAGAAAGTGTTAATAAACTTCATATTATGGCTGCAGTAATAAATATTTCCCCATGGTCAGTAAAAGAATTGAACTCTACAGCAGCACATCGTGAAAGTATCTCCAGTACCTCAAAATGCAACGCCAATATTTTGCATCATTTTTCAAGGCTCTTACAGCTCGTTATTGTCATTAATCATACATATAAATGCACCTTCCATTTAACTGCCGCATCAGTAATCAAATGTTGGAAATTCATCACGTTGTTTGATATATATTAAAGTTATGAGGTGCCGACGGCAGCGCTGGACAAGTGAAACGAACTCGACAACAGCGAAATCGACAACAGCGACAGCTCTCATCGGGGTTCACATAAATGCCGGGCTTTGGTAACCGGTGATTCAGTTAGTATTGCTGTTCAGAACTCGCATTTTCAAACGGGGGCCGATGCGCTTTGCTCCTGTTTTCCTTCGAAGCTGAGTTTTAAATTCCAAAAAAGTTATGACTGATTCGATAATGTTACAATTCTCCAGCAAAACATACGAATTGAAAATCTAGTAAGTAGTTGACAGGATTTTTTGCTGTTGAGGGTTAGTTAAAAACTTCCCATTTCAGTTGACGTAAAACTAAATGAGTCTTTTGACAACTAGCAAACTCTTATTTAATAGAAGTAGGAGATACAGCGCGGCGACGGCCAGATGTATAACCATGTGCTCTGCCACCCTTCGCACCTATCACCTACATATAAAACTAGAAGCGTGAGAGCAAAATAATAACGCCCATCGCTGGATTTATAAATAGCTTCCTTAGACTATGAACATGAGAATGTAACATTGAAACTCAAAGCGTGGGCGTACGTAGGTTTAACCTTTAACTCAAGCAACAAACTACTTTCGTTCCTGAAACTGGACACATTCGCCTTCTTATGAAGTGAAAAAGAGTAAAAGTAATCGTGTCAGAGATAAATTATACAGACCAGCTATTCTCACACCAATAAAGATCAAGCATATAATCATGTCTGAACACTAAACCCACAACAGACTCGAGCAGGCTCCGTACAGACTGTGTAGCCCCGCCCACATCCGAAACATTGCCACTAATTTCCACGGTGGGGCGAATCACTGAAGCCATTGTAGCCAACCATTAACTCCGTTGTAGCCAATAATTAGCGCGATTGTATCCAACAATTACAAATAATCAGTGCGGAATTACAGAGCAAGAAGTAGAAGGACTTGAAGTGTATACATTCAAGACACACGACCTCATTAGTGGAAGTAAATTCCCCTAGTTTCTAGTGCCTCCAGTGTTGCCTCCAACACAGATTGTTAGCCTAACTGCAGTAATGTTTGTGATCATTAATTTAAGCCCAAAGTATTTCTACAAGTGACACCAATGCGCGGTGTTGTTTCTTACACTTGCAACTTAAATACTTCATTAGACCACATTATTAGGGCTAATATCCAGCGACATTTTCTCTATTTGCTATAGACATGATGGCTGCAATATTTGCTAGAGACATGATGGCTGCAATATTTGCTAGAGACATGATGGCTCCAATTCTGGACTTGTTTATGATCTTGAATCCAGTAGTTCATTGTTAAAATCGATTTGAAAACGTTACTGCATTGTAATTTATAATAATTGTCAATTTTATCGAACATAATTTTTTCCAAAATTCAGCAACAAAATTTTCTTCCGTTTTCAGAAGACCTCGTTCTAAATGACCGCATTTAAAATGCATGATAAAATACTTTCGTTACGTACATTATATTAGGCTAAAAATACTTTTTTTTTGCTGAACAATATTTTCTTTGGCACAGAGCTTCTATTTGTTAAGTACACTTCTGGTACCAGTAAATCTAGCTACTAGATTACTACATTAAATCTACTCAATTAGTAAATCTGGTGACGAAATTATTACAACAAATATACTAAATTCATAAATCAAGCGACCAAATTACCAGACAAAATCTAATTAATTAGTAAATGTAGCAACTAAATTACTACACCAAATCGGCTAAATTAGTAAACCTAGCGACCAAATTATCGCAAATCCTGAACGCAAAATAAGAAGTTAGCGTCACAAAATACGATGGACAAGAAATAATTTCTTGAAATAAAATTTGAAAATTAAACCGACAGAATAAATAGAAAGCGAAATGAACATTTGAGCTGAGAAAAAGAACGTATTTGCGACACTTCGTGTGTCTTAAAATGTTAGCGCAGTGCCAGGAATAATACTTTTGAAGAGTGCACATCAGTAAGTAACATAATATTTTGATATTCCTGGTTTAATTACCAACATAATAAATAAAACATGTTTGATGCTGAGAAAGCATTGATGTCAGGCAATAAAGCGACGCCTACGTCACGCGTTCGGTAGATTACAATTTTCAAGATTTTAAAATGTTCACATAATTTGAAAAACGGTGGAATTTTTTTTTTTTTACTTACAAGATCAAGCGAAGAGTAAATATCCAAAAATCAGTCAAGGATGTTAAAAGTAATTGGTATGACAATTTTCGTTTGTAAACAAACAATAGAGAATCAGTAACTAGGAAGAAAGCAGTAAATTGGTGTGTTGCTGCTAGTAATTATGAAGTAATTGTGGCATTATTTAGGTATTTTTGTCTGGCGGAAGATGAACAGATTCTCGTGGCAGGGTCTTAATTTGTTGAGTGAACGCGTGCCAATCATACACAACAAATAAAAATAATATTGGGTACGTGCTGCAAATTAAAAGTACGGTAGGGTTCTTTGATACACAAACGCCAATGTATTAACAATACAAAGTCAATTAAGTTGTTTTGAAATAAAAACTAATGGAATACCAAGATCAGGAAAATAATTTCAAAAACACAAAGGTCACACAAACACATACATGACGACTGGAAAACGGTAAGTAGAACACATGCTGGTGTCGAGCACGTCCAGTACGAAGTCTCTCTCTTACTTGTATGAGTGCGTGTGTTGCATTAAGCAGCCCATATTCGTTGAGTTGCATAGCTTTGGTATGAGGAAAAGTAACTTGAGTTACAACTGATCACAAACATACAAATAAAAATGCGACAAGTCTCCTGCATTCCAGTTCAATTATTTACATTTCTATTTACAGTTCTGTTCAATTACGCGATGATTGTACTGAATTCCGAATCATCAATGCTTCATTAATGCTTAATCGAAACAAGTATGCAGTCACGTCTGAATATCAACCCCTTGCTTTGATAAACAGCGAATGTGAACAAAGTTCAGTGAGTTATGTTAAAGCAAGAAGTAGTAAGCTGTGTACACTTAACTTTGCATGGCTTAGTCATTCTTGCAGCACATTAGAAAAAAAATCGTTTCAGTGCTATACTCGTATGCGAGGATTTGTTCATCATTATGTTTAGTGAAAAAACAGCTTGGTTTTCAGAAGACTATGACACAAATTGAACAGACTTGCGGTGAACAGATTAAAGAAATGACATCGCGATGCACTTTATTCCAGTCCAGACTTTATTTAAGTTTTGCAATCTCAGAGTGAACAGATTCAAAAAATGTCGCCTTGCTCTAACCACTTCAAGGGAGGGAACGTAGCATGTGCCTGAATCAAATCATTTAGTTTCCAGTTCAATTATTTTATCAATTTTAGCATTAATTTCATCGGACAATTCCATCACACGGTGTGACAGCTGCAGCTGGTGTAACTCTGCAGAGTATTGGATGAATCTTTTCTTTGTATTAAGACTCTTTACTCGAGAAAATCAGGTGCAAATTTACGTCTGAAGGGCTGCCTGCATTCGTAAAAGATTTACTCACCCACGTGCATTCTCCATTCATTTTAGTTTCCAGTGATGTTCTAAAAGCTTATCTCTGTTTGCTATTTTGTCCCTTCATCCATTCATGTACTAGTTAGTTTACTTCGCATGTAACAAGTAGAGGTGAATAGGAGTATATAAAAATGAATCAGAAATAATAGGTAAAATCGCAAAATACAAAATTGCCCTGCAAAGTCACATAAATAAAAAGCAAGCGTACATGGGAAAAAATAATATTGAATTAAACTACACAAAACCAAACGATAACTTACGATAATCAACCAAAAATATGAAAAAATTCTATAAATGAACAAAAAACGGAGGAAATAAACGCATCGGTTTTACAGTAATTCTAAAATACCAACAAAATTATTTCGAACAACTCCAGAGGAAAAAAATTAGAAAATGCGGATACTAAAGTGAACGTATGGAAAAATGTACATTTGTTATGGAAAACTGCAGAAAATTTTGCTCTAGGGGCTACCACCTATTAATCTAATCTAAAGGCACAAAATGCTGTCATGTGCATGATTGTTAGGTCGGAAACAGTTGGTGCGTACATATTGACGTTCTTGGAAATGGTGTTCAGGAAAAAAGTATACAATTTTGACTCGTATATTATACTTGTAACGATCTACATCTTACCCTAAAAAAGTACAAGAAACATAGTTCAAAAATTAATTTCCTCAATGTTTTGCGGAACACTAATGTCAAAGCAATTCCCCGACTATGCATCAACTGTTTCCGACCAGGAGTACAAAATCACTCGAGTCTAAATCCTTGCAAATACGTATAATTCATATTACCTATTTCCGTTATTGTTATTACTCTGTTATTCATTGATTCTTCAAATTCGGTAAATTATTATATGCAATTACTGGTACACTTTGAATGAATTTTTTTCCTTGCTTTGTAACAACACCCACACCTCCCTAAAATACTATAGTGTAAAGTATTGCCTAACCGTTAGGCAATACTTTACGTAACGTAAAGTACTTTACAACATGCTCGAAGTTACTCAAAAAAACACAACTTGATCTTTCAACTTAATCATTAACTTGAACATCAATCAATCACCACCAGCGGTCACGTCACTCAGAGCATGGAGCCACTAATTTCAGCGTAGAAATTTTGGTTTAGCGGCAGTTTAAGAAGTTCGCCAAGTAAATCAAGAAAGTGAATAATCACACAGCACCCAATTTGAGAACAACTTTCCTGTGAAACTGAATTTCCAGATTTCCAAGGTTTCTCACTTCATCTAGAAATCCAGTTAAAAATAACTTTTCTGAAAGCTATATAGCGTATAAATGCTCAAACGATATTGTGTATTTATTTTTCCTATAATAAGAACCGTTGAACGAATTCGGTTGCCATTTAATTAGAACGGGACAACATACCTAACAATCCAATGGAGTTCTGAGAAAACGACTACATTCAATAATCTATTTCATATATAGAGGATCAAGGCTCCCACAATGCCTGCAAGAAATATCTTCACACTGAGCTCTGCGTTTCATTCCAAACATTTCCCAATCTAATTCTATGTTTTAATTAACGAATATTACCGCTAATCACAGTATTTTACACGGTAATTACCCGGAATACAGTAATTTACATTCATTCAGTAATAAACTCAAACTGAGAGCAGCCAAATGGTGATTTTCGTGTTGGCCAGAACACACGACCACAGACGCCGTGTTTACTGGAGGCTACAGCTCACTTTGTTGCCTTGCTCTGCGTCTGGTAACCCTTCTCAACACGGCAATACGTAGTTGTTAGTGTGGCAAGTCGTAAGTGCGGCAAGTCGTAAGTGTGGCAAGTCGTAAGTGTGG
>VCRD01004971.1:20824-36695 GCA_006783055.1 Trinorchestia longiramus
TCCCGTCACTGCATGCACGTCCCATCACTGCATGCACGTCCCATCACTGCATGCACGTCCCATCACTGCATGCACGTCCCATCACTGCATGCATGTCCCATCACTGCATGCATGTCCCATCACTGCGTGCTTGTGTGACACAGACTTGTGATTATTGATAATTCCCGTAATTCAGTATCAAGTGTGAGTTGTTATTTCTACATTTCTCTTAAGAAAGTAGTGGAGTTCTCTTACTTGTATGCTGTATACACTACCTCATTACGCGTATAATTTATCCTTTAACTTACGTATTTGTACGTGCATTTGTTATAATATTTATCTCTTCTCCCATGCGTCTGAATTTTTTTACTTTGCGTGTTTCTGCTTGTCGCTCTTCTGGTTTCTCCTCTTCTTCGTTAAAATTTTATTATTTTTTATAAATAGACAAACTTGTAGTTGTGTTTCTTCAATATGTCTTCATAAGTTCCATTATGAGCTGCTGGATTGTGGTCCACTAACTCAGTTCAATATAAAATGTACAAAAATTTCACTCCAAGATTCTGCGTGTTTCGGGACAAATTAATCATAGTTTTTTTTTCGGTGAATCGAGTACATTAAGAATTCAAACTCATAGGCTATGAATGATTAAAGCATTTTTTATATATCTAATGTCGGACGTTTGAATGAATGGAGAATGTGAGTGGGCGGCTGAATATTCCGCAGTCTACTGGTTAGTTGACATGCAGCAGTTGAATCAATACAAATTCTGAAACCATGTAAAACTGATCTCACTCCTGCAGGTGTGAGATCGTGGATCGCTAATAAATTCATGCTTAAGTTGATGCTTAAGTTGATGTTTAGAAGATAAAAAGTAACTCAATGGAAACCGTCGTGCTGTACTGCATCAATTAGCACGAGCAGTGAGGGCTGGAAGACTGGCTTCGTGGGGGGAGAAGTATTTTACGCAGGAATCTTCACGTGCTGTACTGTACACGAGACATGATTGACGAGAGACATGATTGACGAGAGACATGAGTGACGAGAGACATGAGTGACGAGAGACATGAGTGACGAGAGACATGAGTGACGAGAGACATGAGTGACGAGAGACATGAGTGACGAGAGACATGAGTGACGAGAGACATGAGTGACGAGAGACATGAGTCTCTTGGAGTTACCCTTTAGAACTTCATTGAAGGTATTTAGCGTGCGTGTAAATGAAATATTTATGATTTATGGTCAATATGGATCTCTATGATCAATATGGATTTTACTATTGGTCTCACTTTATTAAATTAGTGTTATTATTAAACTGAGAAAGCATGGAAAGCTCAAAAAATATTTTGAGTCCAGTGTGATTCACGAACTGATATTTCTTTCGTAAAACTCTGCTGCTCTTATTTTTGCATTAGATAATACAATCTTACTGTATTTATAGCCTGTCATTAGTCGTTAAACACGTAACTCTTATTTGGTTGAATTCTAATATCCGCGCCTGAATTACATGCAATTAATTTCAATTCAAATTACCTGTTCTCATTTTAGTTATAACAGAACCTTTTTCCTGATCTTTCGTCCCTCTCTTTCAGCATTGTGTCTTTATCCAAAGTCTCTTGTGTTTCGATTTACTTTTACAAATCAATCACTTCTATGTTACTTCTGTACTGAAATTAAGTAGCACAATTCTACACACTGTGTGGAACAAGCTAGGCACATGATGTCATGCACTGCCCAACACGACACCTATATCCTGTGATCGTAACTTGCTTTAGTTAGAGGTAATGCAGTGGCGCTGTGTGCTAGTGTTTGAATTAGTTGCCTCGGATTAATTAGTGTTTGTACTAAATATACTACTTCATCGTATGTACAATGCACAACACAAGGCGTGGCAAGTTTGGTGGGGTGTGCGCACGAACGTGGCGTATGAGTGTGTCTTTGGTATGTAAGTCTTGTTAGGTTTACTACTTTTTATCGTGAGAGGGTAAAACTACGACTCGTTAAAACGACAACTTGCCACACTAACGACTTGCCACACTAACGACTTGCCACACTAACGACTACGTATTGCCGTGTTGAGAAGGGTTGCCAGAAGCAGAGCAAGGCAACAAAGTGAGCTGTAGTCTCCAGTAAACACGGCGTCTGTGGTCGTGTGTTCTGGCCAACACGAAAATCACCATTTGGCTGCTCTCAGTTTGAGTTGATTACTGAATGAATGTAAATTACTGTATTCCGGGTAATTACCGTGTAAAATACTGTGATTAGCGGTAACATTCGTTAATTAAAACATAGAATTAGATTGGAAAATGTTTGGAGTGAAACGCAGAGCTCAGTGTGAAGGTATTACTTGCAGGCATTGTGGGAGCCTTAATCCTCTATATATGAAATAGATTATTGAGTGTAGTCGTTTTCTCTGAACTCCACTGGATTGTTAGGTATGTTGTCCCGTTCTAATTATATGCCAACCGAATTCGTTCAACGGTTCTTATTATAAGAAAAAATAAATACATAATATCGTTTGAACATTTATACGCTATTTAGCTTTCAGAAGTTATTTTTAACTGGATTTCTAGGTGAGGTGAGAAACCTTGGAAATCTGGAAATTCAGTTTTGCAGGAAAGTTGTTCTGAAATTGGGTGCTGTGTGATTATTCGATTTCTTGGTTAACTTGACGAACTTCTTAAACTGCGGCGAACTTCTTAAACTGGCGCTAAACCAAAATTTCTACGCTGAAATTAGCGACTCCATGCTCTGAGTGACGTGACCGCTGGTGGAGATTGATTGATGTTCAAGTTAATGATTAAGTTGAAAGATCAAGTTGTGTTTTTTGAGGAACTTCGAGCATGTTGTAAAGTACATTACGTTAGACAACACTTTACACTATAGTATTGTAGGGAGGTGTGGGTGTTGTTACAAAGCAAGGAAAAAAATTCATTCAAAGTCTACCAGTAATTGCATATAATAACATACCGAATTTGAAGAATCAATGAATAACAGAGTGACAACAATAATGGAAATAGGTAATTATGAATTATACGTATTTGCCAGGATTTAGACTCGAGTAATTTTGTACTCCTGGTCGGAAACAGTTGCTGCATAGTCGGGGAAATGCTTTGACATTAGTGTTCGCAAAACATTGAGGAAATTAATTTTTTATCTGTTTCTTGTACTTTTTTAAGGTAAGATGTAGATCGTTACAAGTATAATATACGAGTCAAAATTGTATACTTTTTTCCTGAACACCATTTCCAAGAACGTCAATAAATGTACGCACCAACTGTTTCCGACCTAATAATCATGCACATGACAGCATTTTGTGCCTTTAGATTAGATTAATAGGTGGTAGCCCCTAGAGCAAAATTTTCTGCAGTTTTGCATAACAAATGTACATTTTTCCATGCGTTCACTTTAGTCTCCGCATTTTCTAATTTTTTTCCCTGGAGTTGTTTGAAATAATTTTGTTGGTATTTTAGAATTACTGTAAAACCGATGCGTTTATTCCCTCCGTTTTTTGTTCATCTTTAGAATTTTTTCATACTTTTGCTTGATTATCGTAAGTAATCGTTTGGTTTTGTGTAGTTTATTTCAATATTATTTTTTCCCATGTTCGCTTGCTTTTTATTTATGTGACTTTGCAGGGCAATTTTGTATTTTGCGATTTTACCTATTATTTCTGATTCATTTTTATATACTCCTATTCACCTCTACTTGTTACATGCGAAGTAAACTAGTACATGAATGGATGGAGGGACAAAATAACAGACAGAGAAAAGCTTTTAGAACATCACTGGAAACTAAAATGAATGGAGAAAGCACGTGGGCGAGTAAATCTTTTACGAATGCAGCCCTTCAGACGTAAATTTGCACCTGATTTTCTCCAGTAAAGAGTCTTAATACAAAGAAAAGATTCATCCAATACTCTGCAGAGTACACCAGCTGCGGCTGTCACACCGTGTGATAGAATTGTCCGATGAAATTAATGCTAAAATTGATAAAATAATTGAACTGGAAACTAAATGATTTGATTCAGGCACATGCTACGTTCCCTCCCTTGAAGTGGTTAGAGCAAGGCAACATTTTTTTGAATCTGTTCACTCTGAGATTGCAAAAGTTAAATAAAGTCTGGACTGGAATAAAGCGCATCGTGATGTCATTTTTTTAATCTGTTCACCGCAAGTCTGTTCAATTTGTGTCATAGTCTTCTGAAAACCAAGCTGTTTTTTCACTAAACATAATGTTGGACAAATACTCGCATACGAGTATAACATGCACGAAACATTCGCATTCAAGCGACTCAAAATATAGGACTGAAACGAATTTTTTCTAATGTGCTGCAAGAATGACTAAGCCATGCAAAGTTAAGTGTACACAGCTTACTACTTCTTGCTTTAACATAACTCACTGGACTTTGTTCACACTTGCTGTTTATCAAAGCAAGGGATTGATATTCAGACGTGACTGCATACTTGTTTCGATTAAGAATTAATGAACGGAGTGATGATTCGGAATTCAGTACAATCATCGCGTAATTGAACAGAACTGTAAATAGAAATGTAAATTGAACTGGAATGCAGGAGACTTGTCGCATTTTTATTTGTATGTTTGTGATCAGTTGTAACTCAAGTTACTTTTCCTCATACCAAAGCTATGCAACTCAACGAATATGGGCTGCTTAATGCAACACACGCACTCATACACAAGTAAGAGAGAGACTTCGTACTGGACGTGCTCGACACCAGCATGTGTTCTACTTACCGTTTTCCAGTCGTCATGTATGTGTGTGTTTGTGTGACCTTTGTGTTTTTGAAATTATTTTCCTGATCTTGGTATTCCATTAGTTTTTATTTGAACAACTTAATTGACTTTGTATTGTTAATACATTGGCGTTTGTGTATCAAAGAACCCTACCGTACTTTTAATTTGCAGCACGTACCCAATATTATTTTTATTTGTTGTGTATGATTGGCACGCGTTCACTCAACAAATTAAGACCCTGCCACGAGAACCTGTTCATCTTCCGCCAGACAAAAATACCTAAATAATGCCACAATTACTTCATAATTACTAGCAGCAACACACCAATTTACTGCTTTCTTCCTAGTTACTGATTCTCTAGTGTTTGTTTACAAACGAAAATTGTCATACCAATTACTTTTAACATCCTTGACTGAGTTTTTGGATATTTACTCGCGTTCGCTTAAGCTTGTAGATAAAAAAGGAAATTTCACCGTTTTTCAAATTATGTGAACATTTTAAAATCTTGAAAATTGTAATCTACCGAAAGCGTGACGTAGGCGTCGCTTTATTGCCTGACATCAATGCTTTCTGAGCATCAAACATGTTTTATTTATTATGTTGGCAATTAAACCAGGAATATCATAATATTATGTTACTTACTGATGTGCACTCATCAAAAATATTATTCCTGACACTGCGCTAACATTTTAAGACACACGAAGTGTCGCAAAGACGTTCTTTTTCTTAGCTCAAATGTTCATTTCGCTTTCTATTTATTCTGTCGGTTTAATTTTCAAATTTTATTTCAAGAAATTATTTTTTGTCCATCGTATTTTGTGAGGCTAACTTCTTATTTTGCGTTCAGGATTCGCGATAATTTGGTCGCTAGGTTTACTAATTTAGCCGATTTGCTGCAGTAATTTAGTTGCTACATTGACTAATTAATTAGATTTTGTCTGGTAATTTGGTCGCATGATTTACGAATTTTGTATATTTGTTGTAATAACTTCGTCACCAGATTTACTAATTGAGTAGATTTAATGTAGTAATCTGGTAGCTAGATTTACTGGTACAAGAAGTGTACTTAACAAATAGAAGCTCTGTGCCAAAGAAAATATTGTTCAGGAGGCCCCCTTCTTCCAAAAAAAAGTATTTTTAGCCTATTATAATGTACGCAACGCAAGTATTTTATCATGCATTTTAAATGCGGTCATTTGGAACGAGGTCTTCTGAAAACGGAAGAAAATTTTGTTGCTGAATTTTGAAAAAAATTATATTCGACAAAATTCGCCATTATTATAAATTACAATACAGTAACGTATTCAAATCGATTTTAACAATGAACTACTGGATTCAGGATCATAAACAAGTTCAGAATTGTAGCCATCATGTCTATAGCAAATATTGCAGCCATCATGTCTGTAGCAAATATTGCAGCCATCATGTCTATAGCAAATATTGCAGCCATCATGTCTATAGCAAATATTGCAGCCATCATGTCTAGAGCAAATATTGCAGCCATCATGTCTATAGCAAATATTGCAGCCATCATGTCTAGAGCAAATATTGCAGCCATCATGTCTATAGCAAATATTGCAGCCATCATGTCTAGAGCAAATATTGCAGCCATCATGTCTATAACAAATAGAGAAAGAATGTCGCTGGTTATTAGGCTCTAATAATGTGGTCTAATGAGGTATTTAAGTTGCAAGTGTAAGAAACAACACCTCGCATTGGTGTCACTTGTAGAAATACTTTGAGCTTAAATTAATCACAAACATTACTGCAGTTAGGCTAACAATCTGTGTTGGAGGCAACGCTGGAGCCACTGAAAACTAGGGGAATTTACTTCCACTAATGAGGTCATTTGTATACACTTCAAGTCCTTCTACGTCTTGCTCTGTAATTCTGTACTAATTATTTGTAATTGTTGGATACACTCGCGCTAATTATTGGCTAGAATGGAGTTAATGGTTGGCTAGAATGGAGTTAATGGTTGGCTAGAATGGAGTTAATGGTTAGCTAGAATGGAGTTAATGGTTGGCTACAATGGAGTTAATGGTTGGCTAGAATGGAGTTAATGGTTGGCTAGAATGGAGTTAATGGTTGGCTACAATGGAGTTAATGGTTGGCTACAATGGAGTTAATGGTTGGCTACAATGGTTTCAGTGATTCGCCCCACCGTGGCAATGTGGGCGGAGCGACACAGTCTGTACAGAGCCTGCTGGAGTCTGTTGTGGGTTTAGTGTTCAGACATGATTTTATGCTTGATCTTTCCTGGCGTGAGAACACCTGGCCTGTGTAATTTATCTCTGACACGATTACTTTTACTCTTTTTCACTTCATAAGAAGGTGAATGTGTCCAGTTTCAGGGGCGAAAGTAGTTTGTTGCTTGAGTTAAAGGTTAAACCTACGTACGCCCACGCTTTGAGTTTCAATGTTACATTCTCATGTTCATAGTCTGAGGAAGTTATAAATCCAGCGATGGGCGTTATTATTTTGCACTCACGCTTCTAGTTTTATATGTAGGTGATAGGTACGTAGGGTGGCAGAGCACGTAGTTATACATCTGGCCGCCGCCGCGCTGTATCTCCTACTTCTATTAAATAAAAGTTTGCTAGTTGTCAAAAGACATTTAGTTTTACGTCAACTGAAATGGGAAGTTTTTAACTAACCCTCGACAGCAAAAAATCCTGTCAACTACTTACTAGATTTTCAATTCGTATGTTTTGCCGGAGAATTGTAAAATTATCGAATCAGTCGTAACTTTTTTGGAATTTAAAACTTAGCTTCGAAGGAAAACAGGGGCAAAGCGCATCGGCCCCCGTTTGAAAATACGAGTTCTAAACAGCAATACTAACTGGATCATCGGTTACCAAAGCCCGGCATTTATATGAACCCCGATGAGAGCTGTCGCTGTTGTCGATTTCGTTTCACTCGTCCAACGCTGCCGTCGGCACCTCATAACTTTAATATATATCAAACAACGGGATGAATTTCCAACATTTGATTACTGAAGCGGCAGTTAAATGGAAGGTGCATTTATGTGTATGATTAATGATAATAACGAGCTGTGAGGCCAGTAAGAGCCTTGAAAAATAATGAAGAATATTGGCGTCGCATTTTGAAGTACTAGAGATACTTTCACGGTGTGCTGCTGTGTTCTTCTGACCGTGGGGAAATATTTATTGCTGCAGCCATAATATGAAGTTTATTAAAACTGTCCATTGGCTTCAACACTCGGATTTCTTGAAATTATTGTTGATTGTGCATGTATTTGAGGAAGTATCTGAACTCACCAAGCACCAATGCACCGGGAATGCGTGTACCAGGTCTCAATGTACCAAAATACTTCGTGTATACGGCACTTTTATCTCATGCGTTACGTTAGGTGCCGTAAAGTGCGAGTGTCCCAGTATAACGCAAGTGTCCCAATGAAGTGCAAGTGTCCCAGTAAAGATTTCCCTGCCAGTGTCCCAACAGTGATCTAATATTTAGGATCTCATCAGCCGAGTAAAAGTGAGAATATTTAACTATTTTCAAAATATTAAGCGATCAATCTATAATCTGTGCGATTGTTTCGTATTTTGGAGATATTTTTGAAGGAAATGAATTTTGTTGGTTTAACGTCTCTCAATGTAGACCTGGACTGGAACTCCTCCATATTTAAGAGATGTATTCAGGAGACAAGTCTTGATGTGACCAACACTCAATATCTTGTTCAAGTTTCTTCTTCATGTTCTCGAAAACGCGATGTTAGTTCCTCAAGCATCAAACGAAATTATTATTTTTCTATTTCTTGACAGACATCAACATTTACTTTCAGTCTGTACTAACACATGACGGAAATGTATTATTGCACACAAATTGTGGGGGCAGGTACACGCATTTACTTATAGTTTGTAAATACTTATTTAGGCTCACCGAACTTGAATAAGAATTAAGCCTCTAATTATAGCCCATATTGTTTGTGATATTTTTTTAATTTGGGTACTAATTATGCTTAAATTTATTATTATAGTTAATTATCTTTGTGTTCTGCCTCACCTGTATCAGAGTTTACTTTTTTCGCCTTTATTTTGCGTACCTTTTATACCTATATCAGTATTTCTTCACTTGCCTGGCCGTGTAATTAGTATTTTGTGTATCGTGTATACCTAATCAGTATTTTTTCACTTGCCTGGCTTTGTAATTAGTATTTTGTGTATCTTGTATACTTACATCTCGAGTATTTCCTCATATGCCTGATCTTCTAATTAGTATATTGTATTCTTGCATCTAGTATTTCTTCACTTGCCTGACCCTGCAATTGGTATCCACCTCAACCTTGAAGGTGACACGAGCAACTTGCTATCTGCCTTTTAATATCTTACCTCCTCGTGTATAGCTGATACCTGGACACGGCGAATACATATACGTTGTATGCTTGTGTAGTTGTGTGTAGATAATGGTGAAATCATACACTCACCAGAGTGTAGGAGCTGTGGACGCCGAGATGCTGACGTATGATGTGGCGTGTATGTGGGACGCGTGTATTGTTTGCTCGCCTCTTATGTGCACTGAAAAATTCCTGCACCTAGTGTGTGTATACTGGTGCACCTAGTGTGTGTATACTGGTGCACCTAGTGTGTGTATGCTGGTGCACCTACTGTTTGTCTATTTTGAATTTTATGCAGTTAGTGTTTGTTTGATTACATCTTGTGGACTTGGGATTTTTCATCGCTATGTATAATACTTTGTACCCATATGTGTGCCTAGTACTCGTGTTTTTAGTACGAAATATAAGCCAAAGCGCTGGCTAAGCGTTGTTGGGCGATGCAAAACACATTAATATTAAATTATACATGCGTCAAATGTATACCAAGTGTATTGAGACGTAGTTTTTACAACTTCTTACGACACAAACAAAGTAAAAGTCCTATGAACTTTGAATCTTCCTACCAGATCGCTGGTCTCCGTGTGTGTTGCTGTATTTGTTGAAGCAGGACTTAGATTTGGTGTTGTGTAACTGTGTGTTGGTTGCAGCAGTCACCGACAACGAGGGCGTGTACTCGGCCGAGTACAGGGAACAACAGAAGGAAGGGCAACTCCCTTCACTGGGCACTCCCACCCCCTTCACTCAAATACAACAGCAACAGAAGAAGAGCCCGACGCCTGAGAAACATTCTGTTCACTACGAAGACGATGACAAAATTAACGAAGAGGAGCTGCAACCGCAGCAGTCCCCTCAGCTCTACACTCCCCCTACACCCCCTGCTCCCTACACCCCCTCATCCCTGCACTCCCCCTCTCCCCCCGTCGTGCCGCCTCATTACAGCATCAACAATGACGACCCTCATCCACAGTAAGTTTTGTCTGCCGTCATCTCAATTCTTGCTATGTACACCTGCGCTTTAACACGTTGCCTCCGATTGCCTGATTGGTGTCAAACTTCACTTTGTACGCATATTCACTAGAAGGATCTGAAAAAATTACAGAACCTAACCTAAGTGGTACACATACGTACCACTTCGGAGTCAACGTGTTAAGAATGCAGTATTGGCAGCCTAACACTTATAAGAGTCTGTTATGAGTTCACATCAGAACTAAAGTAGGTACTCACATTAGACTCCTGTTATGCTTGCACAATCCTGTTGTAGGTTTGTGTTAGGATTCATGTCAGTACCCACGACAGACTCCTGCTAAAATTGTATCAAAAATCTGTTGTGGGTTTTGCTAATCGGTTTGCGTCTTCCTATTTTTTCTCTGTCGAAGAAAAAGGTCCACACTGAACACTAGTTCTACTCCAGTATCCTGGATACGTGACCTGCTCAAGTCATTCCTCTATACTGTAGAAGTCTTTTTAACCGTCACGCATGGGACTTTGTGGTTGCCAGTTTACATCACCTAAGTAACCACAAACAATTCATAGACACGCTAGACATAAAAGGAAAACAATGTCAATTGCTTAAAGCAGTTAAAGAAGAAAAAACATAATGAATAAATATATAAAGCTTGCCCAGCGAGTGCCGGTTTAAAAGAATTCTACTATGTTGCGTAACTCTGGAATCTCTAGTCCTGACGGTGATGTCTTACTTTCTTGCATAATAATTGAAAAGAATTCGACAGTTTTCAGTGAAGAATGCTTCATTATTTCCTGTTTTGCTTCTTTTTCCTCCCGTATGCTTGTTAGTCTCATCCTCTGTATGCGGTTTTACATTAGCTTCTAAAATGAGAACACAACAAGACAATTTTCTTATACCACATAATTGTACTAGAGAGAGAAATGTCTGATGAGACTATGGCAGTGCAGGACACGACAGACTGCTCATATCACTGAGTTCTTTTTTTGTGTTCTGTGTCTAGGAAACACAATGTGTTTTGTGTTCTGTGTCTAGGAAACACAATGTGTTTTGTGTTCTGTGTCTAGGGAACACAACGCTACAGTTCTTTAACTTTCAGGAGTACTTGCGCTAAAGAAAAATAAAGTGTGTCTCTACCTCACGTACAGGCGCATGTGCGTGTAGTCACCATCATGCTCACCATCATGCTCACCATCATGCTCACCATTATGCTCACCATTATGCTCACCATTATGCTCACCATCATGCTCACCATTATGCTCACCATCATGCTCACCATCATGCTCACCATCAGTGATTGTTCAGGCTCGTCAATGGAGGGGAAGGAAAGGAAAATGAGCTTCAGGATAACAGTGGGGAATCTGTCTCCTCTCCTCCCCTACCTCTGAGTCCTCCTCACGAGCCTGGGGAAGACTTGACAGGAGTGAGGGGATCTGGGGGGCGTCGCAAGCAGCCTGTTGACAAGGACTACTTCATTGCCAAGGAACTGCTCACCACGGAGCGCACCTATGCCAAGGATCTTCTCGTTATTAATGGGGTCAGTATTGTGGTAGTGGGGTGAGTATTGTGTTGTTAATAGGGTCAGTATTGTGTTGTTAATGGGGTCAGTATTGTGTTGTTAATGGGGTCAGTGTTGTGTTGTTAATGGGGTCAGTATTGTGTTGTTAATGGGGTCAGTGTTGTGTTGTTAATGGGGTCAGTGTTGTGTTGTTAATGGGGTCAGTGTTGTGTAGTTGATGAGGGAAGTATTGTGTTAATGGGGTGAGTAAGAAGTGTTATTAATGGGTAAACAGTAAAATCATGACTCAAGTACTATCTATATAAATTTTAGATACAAATATTACAAAGGTTCAGTCTGTCGTACTTATGATATTTATTATTCCCGACAATAAAATGATACAAAATAGAAGAAATTTCAGTGCTAGAATATTGCACTGTTACTCTCAGCAAGACAGAAACATGCATGCGGCGATGCTGGTCTTGGTTGATCAGATGTTCATCCAACACATCGCAAGTCCTGAATTATTTCCTCAGTTAGATTTCAGGCGTACATAATATTAGGTTGTTACAAAAATAATGGCCGATTTCAGAAGCATGCGTTGGCCTTCGAGCGGCCATTATTTTTGTAACAACCAAATAGGTACCTGTACGCGCTGCAACAAGGTTTAGCTCTACGTTTTTTCACAGACTCTCTACACAAAATAGTACAATCACTAATTCTTCATGTATCTTTATTCTTAAACTTGACAGTAAATATTTGTGTTATTAAGGGGTATTTATTCGTGTTATTAACAGGGTATGTAATCGTGTTGTTGTCATAGATATTTTAATTCAATTATAAAGCAATTTAAAAGTGTAGGCTTTAAAATTCTTGACAAGAAAGTGCCTGTTGAGTATGTCTTGAAGTTACTCGTTTTGATCTTATCTTTTCAATGGGCATAGTTCCGTCCGTCCGTCTTTACTAACGCAAAGTTCCAAAACTTCTGCTTGATGGGCTCACTACATCCCTCCTGTTGACGAAGGGCGTGACGATGTGTCATATGACGTGCCCTTTGTGCAGCACCTTCGTGTGGCATGGGAGGGGGAGCCTGAACTGAGGGAGTTGTGTGGTGCAGTGCCGCAACTGCTGCAGCTCACAGCGCCCCTCGTGGTTGCACACACTTCCTTCCTTGCTGCCCTCGAGAACCGCCTTGCCAACTGGTCAGTGGGCTAGCTGGTGTGGGTCAGTGGGTATCCAACTGGTCAGTGGGCTAGCTGGTGTGGGTTAGTGGGTCAGTGGGTATCCAACTGGTCAGTGGGCTAGCTGGTGTGGGTTAGTGGGTATCCAACTGGTTAGTGGGCCAACTGGTTGGTGGGGTAGTATGCTGTTGTCTAAGTAACCATACCAACTACTACGCTTGGTGATTGGTAGGCTATGAGCTTGGTATACTGGCGAATTAATGCATTTGTTAAAACTTGCCAAATAGACAGTTTTCAAGTATTTGTGTTAGGTAACTATGCTTCGCTGCATTTTTTGCTACCCAGAGCTTACTAATGTTTGTTAATTTGTTTTTTTTTATGATCATAACCTGCGCACATGGTGTAGTGCAGCCATTATGGGCCGATAAGGTTTTTTCATTGGGAGAAAATTAGCAAAAGTTTATCATTTCGACACTTGATGCGTCGACAGCATTTGTGTTGGTGGAACTCAGAAGTTAATTAAAGGATTTAATGCCAAGATTTGAAGGAGAACTTTTTCAATAGTCGTCGTTTTATGAAAGCATTTATTAATAAGGATTTTATGAGGACTGTATATCACTAGCCTTTGGCCTATTGATAGGAAAACAATCATTCTATTAAAAATATCCTTGATCAGGAATATTATAATCCAACATATTTCCTGCGATGCGACTTTGAGAAAAATAGCATTTATATTTAATAAAAAACTCACTTTTGTACTGTGTAAATGTTGTTAGTTTTAATGATGCAATGATGCTATCGCGAAGTAATTGCAGGAGATGCGTTAAAAATTAGTGAAGTGATGTCATACAGCTGCATCACAGCTGTAGTGATGCCGTACAGCTGCATCACAGTTGTAGTGATATAGAGCTGCATCACAGCTGTAGTGATGCCGTACAGCTGCATCACAGTTGTAGTGATATAGAGCTGCATCACAGCTGTAGTGATGTCATACAGCTGCATCACAGCTGTAGTGATGTCACACAGCTGCATGACAGCTGTAGTGATGTCACACAGCTGCATCACAGCTGTAGTGATGTCACACAGCTGCATGACAGCTGTAGTGATGTCATACAGCTGCATGAGACCGTGTGTTACAGGGACGGACGTGGAGGTACCAGCAAACCAGACGCATCAGCTCAGCGCATCGTAGACCTCCTCAAGACCCAGCTAGACCACCTACCTGTTGGTGGAGTGTGCCGTGACTGGTGGAGTGTGCCGTGACTGGTGGAGTGTGCTGTGACTGGTGGAGTGTGCCGTGACTGGTGGAGTGTGCCGTGACTGGTGGAGTGTGCCGTGACTAATGGAGTGTGCTGTGAAGTGTCACATACACCACGTGACTTGTATTAGATGCATAGCTCCACTTGTAGCTCATTTTATCGTTTCATTCATACCTCAATTGCTGTGTTATAAATGGTGTCAACATCAGTCAACATACATCAGAAACCTGAGCTACACATCGGAAGTTGAATGTATGTTTTCCAGACATATTCAGACGGTAATTTAGCGCTGTTTCGTCCTGTGATTTGTTAAGTCACTGTCTGTGGCTTCTGTATGCCTTCACAGCCTTGTGTAGTGTATGATGTTTTCTTCACAAATTTAGCCTGAATAAAGCTATTCGTGTGCAATTACTCGTAAAAATGCACATGTATTTGTAAAGGGTGCGGCAACACAACTTCCTTTCTTGCTTTTCAAAAAGTTGTTAGAAAAAGAAGTTATGTTGCCTCACCCTGTATTTGTATTTTGCTTATCATTATTAGTATTTGAACTGCCTATGAAGGCGTTGTTGCTATCAAGTATTAGAGGTTATTTTCAATATTGCTTTTTTTGTTTGTATACCATTACAGCTGTATGAAATCGTGGTTATCGTTGCAGCTGTATGAAAACTTGATGTACAATTGTGGCTGTATGAAGATTTGATATATCGTTTCAGTAGTGACTTAATGTCTGATTGCAGCTGTATGAAGACTTGATGTACCGTTGCAGCTGTACGAGGACTACCTGCAGCAGCTGCAAGCAGTGCTGGAGGGGCTGCAGGCTGCGATGAAGAGAAGCCGCCGCTTTGAGTTGTTCTACCTCGAGTTCGAGGCCGAGAAAGTCTGCTATCTTCCTTTTACTGCTTTCGTACTCAAGCCAATCTTCAGACTCAACCACTACCTCACTATCCTCGAGAGTAAGTTGTGGACTCCCGAGTGTCTCTGGACTGCTGAAAATATCTCTGACATTTAGAGTATGTCTCTGAACTGCAGCATATACCGCTGACGATGGAAGGTTTTGCATGGTGAATAGTGTAGTAGACGATTATTTTGGTTTAGGCATAGATGTAAGGCATAAAATACAAAAACATAGTGCACATACATAAAATAAAACATATGAAGGGTACATGTATAAGGCACGTATATAGGGCACGCGTTGCAACAGTAGACACAATGTGTGTTGTTACTTCAGCTTAGTTCGTTCTAAATGGTTGCTGAGCAAGTGGACGACAATGGTTGGAAAGAAGTTTCATGTTGGGAGTATGCAAGAGTGATGCATTATAACGTAGTGATGACATAGAGCTGCATCATTACAGCTGTTATACTTGCAAAGTATGTCACTTACCCACCTCACGTGCGCGGTATACTGTCATGCATTGTAACTATTACACTGAGTAAACTTGTATTTTTTTATAAACAAAAATATATCTATATTTTTTCTGAATGGATATGGGAGCAAATGAAAGCACAGTGGTATCCCCGGTGTACACATCGTAGGAAACTTAAATAGGTTTGAATAAATTAATAACATTTCTGTAATGCAGTGCAAGGGAAATGTGTATAACAGATTTCGAACTGCTCTTATTTTTTTAGTGCTCTTTTTCTCCCACTTTGTTGTTTTTGCATCTATTTTTATTTCTGTTTTCAAACTTTGGAGAAGAACTCTGTCTTCCATGTTACTTACTTCCATCATTCATGTTAGCTCTTGACCTGATTTCCTTCATTGTGCATTATTCTCTCTTTTCCAAACTATTTGATCCTTTGCTCTATTTGGTCTTTCGCTCTGTTTGGTCTTTCGCTCTGTTTGGTCTTTCGCTCTGTTTGGTCTTTCGCTCTGTTTGG
>VCRD01004972.1:2346-36400 GCA_006783055.1 Trinorchestia longiramus
CAGCATTGTCACCACAACTGCAGTGGACACAACTCAGCATTGTCACCACAGTTGCAGTGGACACAACTCAGCATTGTCACCACAGTTGCAGTGAACACAACTCAGCATTGTCACCACAGTTGCAGTGGAGACAGAGACAAGCAACATGGCTGGTGTAGGATTCCCTGATGTGACATCCTATGACGGCACTAAAAGCACCTGCCACGTGCGCCTGCCACGTGCGCCTGCCACGTGTGTCTGCCACGTGTGCCTGCCACGTGTGCCTGCCACGTGTGCCTGCCACGTGTGCCTGCCACGTGTGTCTGCCACGTGTGCCTGCCACGTGCACCTGAAACGTGCACACGAGATGTGCACCTGAAACGTGCACCCGTCATTCGTACTAGCCACGTGTACCAGCCACGTGCACCTGCCACGTGCAGGGTATATGGTACGTGGCGGACAATTATACATATGCACAAAATTATACGCACACAAATACACGCACACCAATAATGGCCATAAATTAATAATTAGAAACTTCAAAACAACACAGGGTCTGAACAATTTTTCAGTTATAATCTCCGGAATCTTAAACCAGCTGCCCAAAAACATAGTTTCTGCTGGTACTGAACACATTCAAAAATCGTCTCGATAAATATTGGATTAGGAACCCCCAGTATTATAACGTACTGATTTTATATCTTCCATAACTCCTGGGGTCTGTGTATGATTGCTGCGGATGTGCGTGATTAAACTGCAGGTGCGTGATTGATGCCTAAACTTTAGACGACATGGGACTTTGATAGTAGTCCAAAAATTGACCGAACAGTTCGTTCTTGTTGCAAAATTCTATTCTATTCGTATATATGTATAAGAAAACTACGTAACCATATAGGTATAGGTATAGATATAGATATATATATATATATATATATATATATATATATATATATATATATATATATATACATATTCATATATATATGTGTGTGTGTATCATGACTTTGAACAAGACTTCATATTTACATTGACACAAACTCCAGAGTTCATAATAAAATCAATATACAGAGCAGGCGTATGCGGCATACACATGGCAACACGCATGTACGTGTAAACGCGCATGCACGTGTAAACGCGCATGCACGTGTAAACGCGCATGCACGTGTAAACGCGCAAGCACGTGTAAACGCGCAAGCACGTGTAAACGCGCATGCACGTGTAAACGGGCATGCACGTGTAAACGCGCAAGCACGTGTAAACGGGCATGCACGTGTAAACGCGCATGCACGTGTAAACGCGCATGCACGTGTAAACGCACATGCACGTGCGTGAGTGGTGTAGGAAATACGACACAGACACTGAACACTTGTGACACCACACACCTACAAGAGGCAGACACCAGTACCATTATTTAGGTAAATTTTCGTAGAAGTAACGATAATCAACGGAAAATGGGTCTTATAAATGACCTTACATGACTTTCAATATATGTAGATCGAGGAAAATGTAATTCAAAAACAACCATAGGTATGTGTGCATCAATAACTATGGGTAATTGACCATAACCATAATCAACTGAAAAGAGCGCTGTACATAACCCTAAATTACCATATACATAAATGAACGACGAAAAATACTCTTCGTAAACCAATTAAATTACACAGCGAGACCTTCCGTTATGTCGGGACTCCTTTCGTGATATTTTCCGTATGTCGGAACAGCCCTACGTCGGAACGACCGTATGTCGGAACGACCGTATGTCGGAACGACCGTATGTCGGAACGACCGTACGTCGGAACGACCGTACGTCGGAACGACCGTACGTCGGAACGACCGTACGTCGGAACAGCCGTACGTCGAAACCACAACCACTCTCTAGATAATTAATTGAAATCTTAGTATTTGCAACAAAAGAACTAACCACTGGAATAGCCAGCAGCTGCTGCAGTTAAAAAGTTTTTCTAACCTCCAAGTTGAATTTGGTTTTAAACTTCACTATTACCTACACCTCTATTCTCTCTATTCAACTGTTGCAGCACAGGCGCTGGTATTTCTTTAGTTTCTATACACCAAGCATTAGTTTTTCCATACATTAATTCCAATAAATACATCTTTATGAAATGTGAGAAAGAAATGCTTTTGTTCCAGAATACAAGAAAGCTGTTAGCACAGTAGGGGCCACAGGAAATGGAAAAACCTGTTCACACTTCTTGAATTTGATCTACGAAGCGCTTAAGTAAATAGCTATGAAAAAACACACTTAAATGTGAACTAAATTATCAAGTGGCATTGCTTATCAGTACTGAAGTCGACTTATGAAAACTCACCTGATATTTTATTGCGAGGATTAGCGCTGACGATGCTGCACAGCAGTCCAAGGATCGTCAGAAGATGAAAAAGAAACCATGACACCCTAAGCATGGCTCCGAGGGCAGGTGGGATGCAGCAGCTCTTCACCATATGTTACCGCACATAGCCTAGCACGATCGATATGGCAGAGATAACACTGACACGCCACACTACACCACAACTTAAGGTATACTGCCAGGCTCAAGCTGGTGGTGGTGCCACGGGTGGTGCAAGTGTAGGTATTGTGGTGCTGTAGTGGAGGTGAATCCACTGAATGAAAGACCGGAATTTTCACGAGGCATGAATACTAGGCACTTTTCTTGTTAACTGAGACGCTTTGTAGTTTCTTGTTTGACATGGCGAATTATCTTTCAATTCACTTACTTTTTGCTATTTGTTTGACAATAATAGATAATAGGTTAGTGGCACACGATGTATCATTGCACTATGACCTATTCAGTCGTTTTCGGTTTCCTAAGGGTAAGAATAAATAAAATTATACACTCAGGCTATAGCACACATACTGATGAATCATATAGAATCAGAATTGAACTGAACAAACAATGATAATAATTTTCGATAAACCTGGTCCAGACAGCTGAGTAAATTCATAATTGCTCGTTAGGATGAGTTTTGTTGTGAAAAGTTACAATTTTCTATGACACAAGAACATCTACATTACATATGTTGAAAAAATGAATCTAATTGTTTTATTGTTTTGTTCCTTTCAAGCGTTTCTGTGCTTAACATTTTCGAAAAATCACTTTTTAAAAATGTAACTTTTATTTTCGATCATGATTCCCAACGTGCGCGAGAATGACGCCAGTATTTTGAGCCTTAACATTTTCTTAATGTAGCTCTTCCGCTTATTTAATTATTGTATCATTAATTCAGATTTTAATGAACAAGTTTTTACAGACATTCATAGAATAATGTTCACCGAATGTAAAAAAGGAAACTATGTAAAACAAGTTTAATGAACATAAAAAATTGTTACTACAGTCAAATCTCGTTACTATGCCACTCACTATTATACCACTCACTATTATACCACTTTTGATCGTGCCCGACAAAATTCAATAGAAATTAAATTTACTATGCCACCCCCTTATCTCGCTACTATGCTACGATTGTGTGTGTTGCACAATGTATTTCCGAATTCAATTTTTTGTTTCAGATCCAGAAAGTAGCGTACAATGTCAGCTCAGAAGCGCAAGCGAACCAACTTTACGCTGAAGGAGAAGAAGGAGATTATCGATGCCGCGAAGAAGGAGCCGAATCAGTCCAAGCTGGGCAGGGAGATGAGCAAGAACAACAAAATAACAATCTTTATTTCCAATCAAGTACACAGTACATAGACATTTAGTACATTGGTTTTTCAAATTCTTAAGGTTAACATTCTTAGAGTAAGGGTGATTGTGAGCTCCATGCAACGATCCTGGGATGCGTCCATGGGCTTACCGATAAGTGCGAGCTCACGGCGTGAAACGATAAACAGCTCGTATTCATTGCCGGGTTTCGAACCCGCAGTCTTTCTGCACAAGCAGAGACCCGATACAGAACACGGGCCGCAGACCACTCGACTACGGTGGCTGTAGTAAATAGGGCATCAATGTTAAGGGAACCACAATGAAGGGCATTCTCAGCAAGAAGGATGCAATCGAGGCGGCCATCAAAGCTGGAGTTCCATCGAAGCGCATGAAGCTGACGCAGGCTCATGACAAGAAGCTCGATGAAGAGGTGATCATATGGCTGAAGCAAGCAAGGGAACAGAATCTGCCTGTTAGTGGCGATCTGATCAAGAAGAAGGCGATGAAACTGGTCAAGCTGATGCACATCCCAGACTTCATGGCGAGCGACGGTTGGCTGAACGATTTCAAGAAGCGCCACGGCATCACGTTCAAGGCAGTGCAGGGCGAAGCTTTAGCGGTGGATTCGCAATCCCTTCTTGAGCAGCATCAACAGGTTCTCCAGCCCTTGCTCGGGCAGTTCTCCGCAGACGTCTTCAACCTGGATGAGACTGGACTCTTCTGGCAGCTGCTTCCGAACAAACACGAGCGGCAGCGAGAAGTTCCCTCTTCTGGCAATCGGCAATTCCAAGATACCCCGTTAGGAGCAAATGATTACGTTCGAGGAAGCCCAACGGGCATGGAGCACCGTCCGGAAGTTCATGCAGCGGAGAAGCGGGGAGCCCGGTATGAAGCAAGCATGCGATCGGCTAGACGAGATGCACGAAATCCGGCCAAAGAAGATGCGCCAGCTGACGATTCATGAGAATTTTAGGTTGAGCTGATAGGTAACTTGAGAGAATAAAACCGTTTTACAAACCCTCGTTACTATGCCACTCTTGGTACTACACCACTTTCGCTCGGTCCCGACGGGTGACATGGTAACGAGATTTGACTCTAGCAGGTTTAAAAATTGATTTGGTGTTACAAAAATCTAAAAGAAAAGCGTATCACAGATGCCTAAAACAATTTTTTTCGTACAAGTGAGGATTATACAATATTAGACGATCGGTGAAAATATCTAATGTATGTATAAAGCTTTCATCAGCAACACATAGATCAATAATAAAAATAATCAAGAACTGCTCATACACCAACCATAAATAAATAAAATAATCAAACTTCATTTATAGAAAAATAAATGGAACCAAGCTTTGACGATTTAAAACTATATCAATACTATAACCTTAGCCCTATTAAAAAAATTAAAAGATCGTGAACTGCAGAAGCCTCCAGACCGTCACAGCTGCTCGAGTTGATTACAATGACACGAGAAAATTTGATGGAAGTCCAGTCTATGAACTACAGCATCAAGTGATGAACTGTCCATCAAGCGCCAGTTCATCAAACGCCAATACCTCTAAAAGCTTCATGGTGTTCTTGATGTACATGTATTTACAAAACAGAAGGGTAAATACAAGGAATGGAGATACGAAAATATGTTGTCCATATAGTATTCACAGTTACGTTTGTCACTCTAGTCAATGATAAATACTTTTATACTAGATGCTAAACGTTTAAGTGCTTGAGATTTCGAGCTTGAGTGTTTGAATGCTCGAGCGTTGCAGGCTTGAGTGTTTGAGTGCTGGAGCGTTGCAGGCTTGAGTGTTTGAGCGTTGCAGGCTTGAGTGTTTGAGTACTGGAGCGTTCAGTGTTTGCGTGTACAAAGCCCAGACGTGAAACATCCTTATCCATGATGCGGTGTTTAAAGGTCGGTTTGTGGAAACGAGCTTCATGACTTCATGCGGGCTTAAATCCATCTCTTTTCCCGGTGGCGGCTGCGCTGAGACTTGGTGGCTCAGGAGACGCAAGTCCTTAGTTTGTTCTGTGGTGAGCGTATGTGTGTGAGCATCCTGCCTGAAATTAACTGGTTAGTTTTTTTTCTACATCAATTATGTGAAGGATGTTGCAGTTGCTGTTTTGTGAAACTGATACCCTGTGATGGGGCTGATAATGTGATAGGGTTATAGTGTATTCTGTGATATCTGATACTAAGAATGACCGTCGTGTGTTTATATATTTACTAGTGTACCCAGCCGTCAAAAATGATCGCAAATACTATTGAAAAGATATTAAATAAAATTACATATAAGAACGCAATACAGTATATTTACAAAGGAGAAACATTTTAATTGAGTATTTCTTCAATGGCAATATTCCTAGTGGAAACTTAAAACACTTAGTTTTCTACTGCTGCAATTCGCGTCATATTCGGGTACAATGTACACGAATCATAAGGCAATACCCGGCCAAACTCTGTATCCACGATACGGACTCGAGTATACAGGGTGTCTCAAAAAAATGTACACACCCTTTAACCGTTGCTAACATGCTGTCTTCTTTGTGTTGCAGGTGTGAGGTTCGTACCTTTGCGAACATGATTCTTTAATCACATTGAATCATGTTCGCACCTCACACCTGCAACACAAAAAAGACAGCATGTTAGCAACTGTTAAAGGGCGAGTACATTTTTTTGAGACACCCTGTATAAGGCTCTGGATCTCTAATTTTTTTTAAAGTGACATGAAACAAATAAATATATAAACACAAAATGTTCATTTACTATTAGATTTATATATTTATTTATATGTATCGTACCACTTTCAAAAAAATTAGAGATCCAGAGCCTTACATACCCGAGTCCGTATCGTGGATAGAGTTCGGCGGGGTACAGCAATTAAAGAAACTGATGTTCAAGGAAATTTGGTAGATGATTTTTCACTAGGAATGTTGTCATTAAAGAAATACTCGATTAAAACGTTTGTCTTTTGTAAATATAGATAAAACTAAATATATTGCATTGCGTTCTTACACGTAATTTTATTTAATATCTTTCCAACAGTATTTACCATCATTTTTGATGGCACGGGTACACTAGTATTGTAATAAAATTGAACTATTTTACAAACTTTCCGTCAAAATTTTGGTACATTACTTACCTTATCGTATTATCGTTCACATAACGCTCACACAAGTGTATTCATACACACTTTCCTACAACGCAGTCGATACAAAACTACTGCAGTCCGAGTGCTGTTTTGTTCATAAGATTCACAATCAACCGATCTGTTGCAGTCGTACAAGTCAGTACTGGCAAGACACTGACACCCATAAGACAACGAAAAATGACGTACAGACCTCGCTAGTTAAAATAGTCTCGCATTACAATAGAGATAAATACCGTTCTATTACGTTTTGCATCGATATACAAGTCACTAACAAACGCCATGTATCGATATTGTAGAGACTGTTACAATCTGCCACCTCTCCCTAAATCCGGAAAAAATGACATTTCTCTTTGGTACGAAGGCAAACAACTACTCACCTCGCAAAAAAATGAAACATTTCAATCAAATGTTTTCATACCAGTTGAGTTGCGTCACATCCAGAACGCTATTATATGCAGTATCTTAAATAGTTTCAGAATAAGAGACTTGATCTGAATAAAAACTAGAAAATACAAAACAGAAGAGATGCCTTCTCAGCCAAGTACTTCCTCTGCGGTCTAGTACCTTAACTTTGGTTGTCTGGTTCCTGGTTCGAGACTCCTTGTAACTTTCGAGTTTCCTCCTATTTGTCATGTATAGAACAAAGAAGACCATTATTTTCACTTCAAAATCATCGTAACATTTTTACGAGCCTCTACCTTAAGTCACAAGGACAGAAACAGCAGCCAGAATCATCACTCGTCCAAGATGTTAGCATGAAGAATAGAACAAATGTACATTTGAATAGCACGATTGGAATAATTATTTCCTTTTAACACGTTGACTCCGAAGTGGTACGTATGTGTACCACTTAGGTTAGGTTCTGTAATGTTTTCAGATCCTTCTAGTGACTATGCGTACAAAGTGAAGTTTTACACCAATCAGGCAATCTGAGTCAACGTGTTAAGAAAAGCTTTAGCCTGATCTGCTTTAAAACTTCAGGCTTCTCTCACATTCAAACCCAAAGCAGAAGATTTCTAAGTAAAAGCTTAATTTCGTTTAATTGGGATTCTTTTTCTTCAAACTTCCAACTTCAGTTGAACGTTAGTTAGACCGCCACTTCAGGAAATTAAGAGGCAATTGTTCCTACAATTACGAGTGACATTCGACAGAATCCTAGTTTATGCGACGCACGTGAATGGTGAAACTAAATGCAAGTTTGGTGAACTAGTTCTGGGATTCTCCAGCTTGATAAACTACATAACCCTGAGTTCGTTGCAGCCCACGATAAGGTGTTCAATGCGTAAACATCGTTATTCATAGTCAATAATAGTCCGAAATCATCACGTAGTTTTAGACGCCTATCCAGTTGAGGTCTCGTAAACAGCATTTTCATATGTCGCGTCTGCGTTAGAGAACCAGCAGTGATGTTCCAAAAGTAACAGTGCCCCACGCCATAATTACTTGGCTGATGTCTAATTCATCAGGTGAGGTCTTAAGCAAAAATATTTACAGCTACGACTTAAGATTGAAATAAGATAATAGTAGTAAAGGTTTTCCTCAATACCATTATCAAGAAATGTTTCAAGAGAATGATCATGTTAGCGCCAATATTGTGGTTATTTCGTCCCGAAGTGAAAAAATTTCGTATCAAATACATACAATTGTTTCCTGTACCAGAATAATTGTCAAGCTTCCATGGAACTTCTGTAGTAAAGCAATATTTCGAAAGTTATAAACCTACTTTCAATGGTGCACGACAAGGCCAAAACTAAAATGTTCAGCCTATCACGGTCCAGACTAGGTTTTGCCACGTGATAAAGAAGTTAAGAAAACTTGCATCCGCGTTACGAAAGTTCAAGAAAACTTCATACCAAGTGTAGGTGAGGGTAAGAAAACTGAGGCATCACAGAGGCAGAAGCTGTTTTATGCAGTGAGTACACACATGCCACCTGCTGCCTTAATTTTCTTCTCAGCCTTCATGGAGAAAAACTTCGCCTTGACGATGATGGGCTGCTGAGGAAGTTTGCCTTTTCCCAGAACTTTGTAGAAGCCCTGAAAATAAAATACAATTTCGTTAAAAATTGGCAGCGCACCAGATGGAAGATACGCATTTTCTTCTATCAACAAGGATAAACTTGTGAATAAACAAGAAGTAACAAGTCTCTGTTTCGACTGCTAAGCGTTGAAACCGACTTCTCAGAAAGAAGTTCAGAACCTTCTTAGTTCTAGAGTTAAATAAAGTAATACACTACAGCACTGGCGTGCCGCTGCTCCACGCACCACAACAATGGTCGTCTCAGTCTCTCATTGTCTACTATTGTGTAAGATCTTGCCAGTTAAAAAGGTGTCAGCTGTTAGACCAGTCCATGCTAGGTGTATTCGACAGAATATCCAAAGTGTCCATAAAGTCTTTACCATTTTAAAAATCTATTACAAATGCAATCGAGATATTTTATTCAGATTTGTTTTATTGCATTCAGTGTTTATTTTAAGTTTTTAATCACAATTTGCAGTTGTGTTTCAGGGATCCTGTTTGTGAAGAGATGCTATCGAAACTTTATGGCACTCTGTACATGCATGAAACTAAACAGAAGATAACCTGGCTCACCAGTGTCTCCATTCATGATCATCTCTAGCATGCAGTCTTTCCCCCCCCCAGAGTACACACCCAAACTTTTTCCCTTATCCATAACGTGATTCTCTCAGCTTTCTTCATCGCACTCAACACACAATCAGGTCCACCAAACACACGCCCAGCATCACTGCTGCCACACCTAAATTGGAGCAGCTTTCCAGTCCTACTAGACTGCGAAGTTTCTAAGCATCCTACGCATTTCGAAACCGTTTACGTTTTTTACCCTTTCGCCACCGTAGGTTTAATGACCCAAACATTAAAATCATTCCTTTTAGTCCCATATTCTAGACGTTTTATTCAAAATTACACCGCGATTAGTAAAGATAAGGGGTCGGTATGAAAATAATTTGATAGTGAAAGGGTTAATTATCCTTCAAGACGTCAAATGCATCACGATTTTCCATTGAATGTAAAAATGATCTTCAAAACTTCCACCACGTTAACAATACAAAAATTTAATTTTTAGGTAACTATTTCCACGTACACAAACACTGCAAGAAATAGCGGTGTGGATAGTTCAGGTTGAGTGATTTTAGTTTTTTTTTAGAAAATAACGTTAATTGAACATTTCAAATTTCAGTACATATCTCAAACGATGATCAAGTTTCTTAATCAAAATAAATTTACAAAAAATTAACAGATGGTCAGGAAATTAATGGATTTACTTGAGGCATAAATTATTCGCTACGCAAACCCAAAAATCACCGAGTAGCCTCACGAGAGAGCACCACTTAGTTCAGTTAAAGAAAATTAAATCCCTTAACCCAAGTAAATTTCAATTAGCTAGAAATTAAAGTAGCTCCGCTAATGTACAGCTACCGACCATCTCACAAATGAAGCTATCTGTTCTCGTATACAGAAGCCAAATTAAGCTCCCTAGAATAAAATTCCTCTCACCCACCGAATACACTACTCGTCCAAAGCATTTCAAAAATATTCATCCACTACACTCGTACGGTACCGAACATTAAAACTACCATGTCAACCATAAAACATGTTGAAAGTCACGTGGTTTTGGAACACAAAATGTGCCACAAAGCACGGCACAGGTGAGAACAAGGATGCTGCACTCACCGCCTTGTTTAGGTTGAAAACTGGCGCCTTGACCTTGGCCTTAGCCTCATCACTGTCAGCTTTCTCAAAGTTGGCCTTGTATTTCTGCCTGACGTCCTCTGACACAAGAGACCAGATCTTGTCCACATTGATGGTGGGCATGAACACGTGAGCTGACTTTTGATGGTAGTTCCTCATACCCACCTGAAATACACAAACAAATGAATGAATGTACAGGTTAAGTGCATCCGCAAATACTCAAATGAAAGAATTCATAAATAAATGAAAAAAACTAATTGAAAACATCTCATGTTGAAACGTTGCACAAAACATTTATTGGGATTGGATTGTCAACTTAAAGCTAACGCCTAGTGACCGTTCCTGGCTCTGGTCCAAGATGAGGTACAGGCTCGTAGGGGCGCTACATACGTACGTCAATATATATTTTAAAATTAACTTTACACTAAGCACTTGCATATTAACAAAAAAGCCCTAATACATTCAATTGCTGAGATCCCATTGTCTTGGAATTAATTGCTGTAGTCCGGCGATTGTTCCCACTTATACCTCCACTTTCCTGGAATTACTCTTCATTTCCGCTACAATTATTTCTTATCTTTCTAGCACCATCTCACCTAACTAGAGCAGGACCACAACACCCACCTTGCCGAAATATCCAGGATGGTATTTATCGAAGTGGATCCTGTGGTGATGTTGACCACCAGCATTACCACGACCTCCAGGATGCTTCCTGTGCTTCCCTGTCAACACAATGCTGCATTTTAGTCATCAAACAATACAGAGATGCTTAACAGGCTCCTACAACAACACGGCTAACAAGCTCCTACAACAACACGGCTAACAAGCTCCTACAACAACACGGCTAACAAGCTCCTACAACAACACGGCTAACAAGCTCCTACAACATAGATGGTTTAGAATTATTCCTTAAAAAAGGCTAGAAAATTAGGGCTCATCATTTAACTAAATAAATGACCACATCATAAGCCCTAAGTGATAGTTCACATTCTCTAGCATGAGCTAACACACTCTGCTAGGTTATTCAATTTTCATCCAATTCAGGTTCCATGCAAATTTAGTAAGGATAAAATTACTAATAAATCTTTCAGCCAGGACATAGGTGAACTATACATATTGTATACACAGTATTGTATTGTATATTATATTGTATATACAGGGTGGCGCATAAGTAACGCACCCTTTTAAAAAATTAATAATAAATAAAGTATTACCGCAATATACACTGGGTATCTGTAGACAGGATACGACATGTAAATAAACTGAGAGTTCCTCTATCGTTTGCAATTATTCCCATCATTATACCTTTCATAGTTTATTTATTATTAATTTTTTAAAAGGGTGCATTATTTATACACCACCCTGTACTTCATGTAATATCATAGATTTGTTGGAAAATCGTAGCTCATAAATGGAGCAACATCAAAGTTGTTAACTTGTGAAACGTACCTGAAACAGTAGTAAAAAAGTGTCATCAAATGAGGGGAAATCTTAGGTTTGTGAAATATATAGTATACTAATACAAAAGATGTACTATACTTACAAGTCTATTACCAAATGACTCAAAATGACAAACAACAAGTAAAAATTGAGGAAAATTGTTTCAAATATACCAAATCTCTAGTTGCAGTGCAGAGGAACTTCATGGGACCATTTCCTTTTCATTTCTTATATAACACTTTTTTTGTTTCATTAGGTTTCATTTAATTAGTTTTCAAAAGTGAAATGAACTTTCTCCACCTATACAAAGTCAGAATACACAGAATACTACACACACATCTACTCAGAATGTAATATGATACAAATTGGGTGAACATCTTCAAGAACCTTTTAGGCTGTAAATTTTAAACATTAATCAAGAGCAGAGTAAGATGATTTCAGCTATATTCCAGCATGTTACATCTTTACTTTTTGCCTTGTACACAAAATCTTGAAAGCTAACTGAAGCTTCTAAACCAGGATTATATACCATATTCAACTTCAAAAAAATGCCTGATGTATATTATACTTGGCACATATCATTTCAAGCCCAGTTTTCACAACTATACTTAATGAAATTCAATTTACACTAATGTGAAAACAGTTTAATATAATATCATATTTAAGAAAAAGGAAACCCCCTACAAAAGTTTGTAGACTTAACTCAAAATCTATGAATCTCACAGCCATCAGAAATTTAGTATATAAATTTTTGCATTTATTCTACTACACATACTTTTGAAGAAGCACATTCAACAGACCTCAGTTTTTCAAACCAGCTTTTCTCAACTGGGGGCCACAAGATAACTGAGAACAACTTATTAAAGGGCAGAAGCCCACGAGTGTTGAGCGACTCTGTGATACGGGAAAGATTTGGAGTCATCAAAGGTTAAAAAAATTTTTTTAACCTTGAGTACAATGGCAATTAATTTTACTACAATCTTAAACCAAATGCATTTCTTTCATGTGTAGTGATGGACCACTCAAAATAATTGAAAACTACATTATATTAGGACATTTACTATGTTTTGTGAAGCAGTATTGACTCAAATGAGCTTGCGAGTAAAGTAGCTTCCTAACTAAAGAAAAACAGCATTTCAAATTCAGCACTTAGTTCTTTACAGTTGCTAGTGTTCCCATTACTCAAGATAACTTTATGGGCTAGTCTTCACCTACATACAGCAGGCTAGTCTTTTTTAACTGAAGTTCATAGAGCAGTTAAACAATTTCTGTCATATCATTACTAGACTAATTCAAAAACCTAAAAATATTTATACAAAAAGATAATTTCCTTTCTACAAATAATTCAGGTACCACAAAAAAGTAACAATATTTCCATCATAAATGCACACATTACAGAGATGAAATGTTCTCTAGTAACTCTTGAGATAATTTGTTTGTTCTCAAATCAGTTGTGAACAGAACATTTGTGACCATTAGAATAAAAATAAATACCCATTTTTGTAAAATACTTCAATGAACTTATTACAGCTGTCAAATAGATCAGCAAAAAGAAAGCTACGGCAATGTTGAACCTGCTATATTCTGTAAACTGGTACAAAGCTTCCCAGAAAATCCTGCACTTCCTATAAAAAAGGGACAAATTCTAAATGATGTCATCACCACTTGCATGAGTTGACATTTCTCAAAAAAATAACATCACCAGTTTTATGAATGTTTTGTGGACTATGAAACCTTAGCATATCCTGGCTGCGTTGTCCAATGTGGTAACCACTTAAGCAAAGGGACCTTCAGCAATCCTTGGCAGGTGTGTGCACAGTAACAAGATTTTCTGGATCTCAATTTAAATATGTACATTTTTCTTTCTTTGCTTGAATCACTCAACTTCAGCTCACAATACATGCTAATTGCACCCTCTAGGTTAGCTTAATACAAGTTATATAATTCTTTTAAGTTTATACCAACTCTGATGCAGTTGTACAGACCACTAATGCTCATATTGAATGAAATTTTTTAAAATTCTATTTATATTATTACTTGTATTTGTGTTCAGGGCTAGTTACAAAGCACCAGCATATAGGACTTCAATCATACAAAAAAAAGTATTCACAAAATAAGCTACTATGTTGAGACATGAAATTAAAAATAATGAAATGAATAAAAAAATCATAGGGACTTTGAACACAGCAGAACAATCAAGATCATCCACATTAATCATGGGATATACATCACATTCACTTCATTCCAAATTAATGAGTTATTAAATAAAATTATTGAATGAACAAAATCCTCAAATGCTTAATACTGCACTGCAAATCATTCCAGTAATGATATTCTTGCAACAGGCACATGAAACTAACAAAACTTTCTTTTCAATCAAAAATGCAAGAGACATAGGATTTCCATATACAATTGGGACTTCAAACTAATAAAAATGCTTATTTTCATCAAACTAAAATTTGAAGGCATTGTTAAAACAAACCACATTTTAATTGAAAGCTACAGGAAAAATTGATATCTACAATTAGGTCATCAAATTTCAATGGAGTATTTGAGATGTAAGAGTCCACAGTAACATATGAGCACTTTAAAAACAAAATTAAAGTATCTTGAGAGCCTGGTGTAGTTCAGAAAGACTAAGCACAATAACCCTAGCAAGTGACAGAAAAACATACCTTATAGGCCACACATATCTCTCTTACTTTACCGACATGGATATTTCAATAATTTGTGATACCAAAACTCACCAATTCGACCATGTCCATGGCTGACATGTCCTCTCAATTTACGGGTTTTGCTGAATCTGGTAGGCTGCACATGAAAAATAGTATATTATTTAGAGTAATAAGCAATCCGAGATATAATCGCTGAACATTTCTAACCTCACACTTGTTTTACGGCCACAATTTCATGTCTCTAACGGAGCACATATATATATATCCAATTTTATGCTAAATTTGATGGAATGGGTACAAAACCCGAAAAAACATATGTATATTTATAAACATAGATTTTCCAACGCGTTCCTCACCATGGTGCTATCTCTTCCGAAACAATAACAGAGAAATACTGTAGTCGATGTTGCCAGACGCTATTGATCATAGAGGAGTTGGACTCGCTGTAAATTTAGAATCTTAAACAGCATTGTATCTACAACTATGAGGCTGTTGCAAAATTGATCTGTTGTCTTACTTCAATAACTTTATTTTCAATTCTTTTCATATTTTCTACAATTTCTTTGAATATATGAACTTTTCAAAATTTCTTAATGGTATGACTATTTTTGATATATGCCCTATATTGAATATAATTTAAATTTTAAAGAATTTATTAGATGATGAAGAAATAATGTTTCAGTGATTTATATATGCAAAGATTTTGTATTACTTTGTATTTTAAAGGAAAAATATGCAAAAACTGGTGTATAGTCCGCAGCAATTAAAATTTATATATTAGTAGAAGTTGGAAAGTTTCATTCATGAGTCTTTCGACCAACATTACATTAACAATAATTTTTTCCGTATTATTATTATTGGTCATAGGCTTAACAGCTTTCAATGTTCTCTAAAACCGAAGAATATCGACGGGATATTCGAAGTAAGCGTTGACTTCCGATATCACCGTGTTTTCTTTTTTTTATTCTTTCATAGCCCGGGTAAAATAAATTTGTCAATTGCGAATCGTCTACGTTTGAACTTTAATTCTAGAAATGCTATGTTTTAAAACGTTGTGTGATATGATTCCTACTGATATACAATGATGAAATTTTGGATATCAAAGCGTGAAAACGATTTTAAAAATTTATCATCACCGTCCCCCACATCAGCTGCAACAATAATTTATTCACCACCACTTTAAGTAGCAATGCACGAATTCACAGTAAAGCGATTGTACCGATAACAAATTCTCTGAATTTAAACAATGATGATAATATTGTACATCTCATCACTACCCTCCACTTTGGGGCATGAATAAAGATAAATAAAAGCATTCACGCTGCTGTTGAATTCTCACTGGTCCTTGCTCTCCCACTGTGACTCTGTGTACACCATGCATGTTGCTACCTTTTATCTCACTGTTTTTTCAATGGTGTCCTTTTGCTGTGTCATAGTGGTGAACTGTACCTGGCAGCCCAATTTCTTTGCTACGGTCATAGCAGGATGTACAAAGAGATCAGAGGCAGCCGATTGGCTGATTCACGACAAAATGAGACCAATTAACAAGATGAGTGATTTACAAAATGGGTGGTGTACATCAAATTCGTAAAACATGCATTACTAGTTAATTAGATTGTCCCTTCTTCCTCGTTGTAATTACACGCAACAAGCTTAAAGCAACAAACTTAAAGCAACACGAATAACGTTATGTGTAGGCTGGGGCTTATTCAGTGCTACAAGAAGCTACACACAGGAACAGACTGATCAGACCTACAGTTTAATGCAACTAATGTGCTCAACACTCCCAGTCATTACTCTATTTTCATCATTGTATGAATATAAATGCATTACTCGTGTATTCAAGAGGGGAATATATTCTGTGACGAGTATACTCAGTGCTTTCCCTGCTGAATGCATATCACATTCAACAGTGCATGAATCTCATGTTAATTCTCCACGGGCAAATTATAGAAGCATGTATTCTTCGTATGGGAAAATAAAGCTTCAAAAACAGCGACATTTACTCACCAAATCGCAGATTTGATGCACTTACACTCATAAATTATTAGACTTGAGTGTGATATTATCAAACAAATCAAGTCATTACACTGTCAAGTCATCAAATCATTACACTGTCAAGTCATCAAATCATTACACTGTCAAGTCATCAAATCATTACACTGTCAAGTCATCAAATCATTACACTGTCAAGTCATCAAGTCATTACACTGTCAAGTCATTACACTGTCAAGTCATCAAGTCATTACACTGTCAAGTCATCAAGTCATTACACTGTCAAGTCATCAAGTCATTACACTGTCAAGTCATCAAGTCATTACACTGTCAAGTCATCAAGTCATTACACTGTCAAGTCATCAAGTCATTAAACTTTCAAGTCATTGCACAGTCAAGTCTCTCCAGACTTAAGTCATTTCACTTAAGAGGAAGTCATCAAATCATATATATACAAGAAATTGAGACATACATTTAGTAACATAAAATACATCTATTGAAAGTTTCTTATCAATGCTATATATCGCTTCAAGTCGTTGATACAATGTTGCACCTCATGAACATTAAGTAGGAGATGTTTATTGTACTCGTATGTACATATTGTAAGGGTCATCAATTTTCTAATGCACAAAATATCAATTTCGTTCGGCACGGTCCCAGTTGTAAACTGTTTCACTTAGTCTGCCTCATCATTATGAATAAAAAACAATAGGAAGTAAAATAGAAAGAATATAAAAATTCAACATTTTTTCTATATCTCATTCTTTTTCACATTATGTTCATAATCTGCACTCATAATGCGGACTACGTTTATAGTACGCCCTCATAATACGCACTACGTTCATAATACGCACTCAATACGCATTACGTGCATAATACGCACTCATAATACGCATTACGTGTATAATACGCACTCATAATACGCACTCATAATACGCATTACGTGTATAATACGCACTCATAATACGTACTCATAATGCACACTAGTACCTAATACGCACTCATAATACACACTCATAATACGGACTAATGCATAATACGTACTCAGTTCCACAAGAAGTCATTCAAGTGGGTACGTAAGATGAATATATTATAAATTTGATTTAATATAATGTTCTATGATCCATGTCATATTTTTCAGCTTGTTAGACAGAAAACACGTCGCAGAAAACATGGAATACTTTTTATGTCTCTACTACATAGAAACATCTAGTGTACAATATGTTTCTCACGTGTGATTAGATTTCAACGAGTACTTTTATTATTGGGTCATTATTTTATTGATTACTTAATAAATAAGTTGGTTACTATGGTTGTTATAAAAATAAAAAGACCCGAGAACAGGTCGTTCAGTGTTATTCCAAGGGCAATGTCTACTTCTATGTTACTCTTGAAATAACTTTTTTCAAAAGGCATTATTTCACCTTTCATTTGATTAGAACCACATACAGTAGATCTGTACCCATGATAAATCATTCTGAAACTCATAAGACGCAAATTTTCTAGGCCTGTTTTACAACTGAGTGTGCATACATGAAACAGAAATCCTATTTTTTTAAATGTTACAATGATCTGGACACCTTCGTGTGGTAATATGTAGCTTATAACACGTACGTATACAATGAAATTTAAATGAACAAATAACATGAACTAATCTTAAAATTAATTAAGTTATCTTAAATAATAAAGGAAGTACATAACAGCAGCGACACAAAAATTCGTACTGTTAATATTTAACAAATATTATTCGAAACATTATTATATATTATAAATGTACCATGCAAACTAGCTTACACCTGACGATACGTATACTTGGTAAACTTGCTATACCTTTATATAAAAATATTCTTACTTTGGATTACGAATGTTCATCTCATGGTGAGTTAACATGACAAAGTATAATGTAAAGCCACAAGAAAATTAAATGATTTTAGTGAAGTAAATAGCTGTATTAGTAAAATGATTAGAAAGTAAATAAATTAAAGAAGTTACGAAACTAAGAAAGCAAAGTAGCCAGAGAAGTAATAGATACGAAGAAGTGGTGGAATTAAAGAAGTAGGGGAATGAAAGAAGTATTGGAATTAAAAGAGTAGCGAAATTGAAGAAGCAATGGAATTTTGATGGTAAACGAATTACTTAAATAACAAATTATATATTTGTTTATTCTGAATGTAAGTTTTTTAACTTAAAAAGTTGACTAACTTAAGCAGTAAATGAAGACATCCACTCATTGCATGAGGACTAGTGAAATACATGCACTCGTGACTATGTATAAAGAATGTGCAAAATACACATCCTCAAGCACAAACATATTTCTATGCAGGTGTGACATGCGAAATGTATCGCTCGCCTTCAAGAAATTGAACACCAAACATTTATTTTATTTGTAACAGAGAACACATTAAAACGATAATAACCATACCATTGAGTGATAATGTATTGAGATAATTGAAAGATTAACGATTATCTACTAATGCTAAATAACCTAACATGTCCATTCAATTAATTTAAATAACTAAAAAATCTCAACACCTACTAATGGCATTTCTTCGTACCTCACTACAAAAAAAATACATTTTTCATAAGCAATCACGACAGATTCATGGAAGCGCAACTAACAACCATGGATGAGTAATTTATTAACTCAGACTCAGAATGTGCCTGAATATAGGCATTTGTCCGATTATGCACATCATCCATGATTTTATAACCATGTGTATGATTTTATAACCATTTTATAACCATCCATGATTTTATAACCATGTGTATCCCGCTGCCACCATGGTTGACGCGGTTAGAATTACGATATGGGACTTGGGTAACGGAATAATTATCGAAGTGATTATCCGACCCAAGAATGGGCCAGAAGGTTCGTTCCTATAGCCTCATTCTATTCTATGTATGATTTCTTGATCACCCGTGTGATCATACATTTGATTGACACTTCATACAGAAACTCCTACAAACACCCAAACTTGAACTGTGATTTTAATTTCGACTTGAAAAGTGCCAACACTGTTGTTGTTGTTTGCCCAGCGGGTGATCCGGGGAGACTCGGGGGTGCGGCGGAGGCTCAGGTGGGGGTCGGATAGGAGGAGGGAAGTAGGCTGAGAGTGAAGGGACACTGGAGAGGAAGGTTGCCGTGAACGCCGGGTCCAGCCAGAGGTCCAGAGGCGTAAGGTGGGTGGGGGTGTTGGGGCAGCTGAAGAGGTGGCTGGTGCTCTGGTCCAAGGCGCCGCAAGCAGGACACGTGGGGTCCTTCACTCCTCCTATTCGGGCCTGATAAGAGTTCATGGCTCTGCTGTGACCCGATCGGAGTTGGGAGAGGAGAGTGCGGATGGATCTGGGCAGGGATTGTTCTTGTTCAGAAATGGGTGGAGGGGACAGTTGAAGGACCCTGTTGGGGCCCGTTGCAGAGATGGCCTGCTGAACTGCTGAGGAGTGCATGGAGTTTAGGGATTGCGTATAGGTGGAGGGGAGGCAGTCCCCGTTTGGAGATAGGTGAGCTATGGAGGGTAGGAAGCGGGGTTAGAGGGTGTGTTTCATTCTACGAGGGCCGGAGGGTTGGGTGACTGTGAGGTAGTTGGGGCGGTGAGGGCGAAGGGAGCTGAGGAGGTACTGGGAGCAAAGGAAGGAGAGGTGGTCGGCTACAGGAAGGACCCCCGTCTCCCTGTGAAGGTGCGAGGCGGAAGCCATTTTGTGGGATCCGGTGGCTATTGGAAGGGCGGCGTTCTGGATTGCTTGGAGTCTCCTTATAGATGATGGGTAAGCGTTGGGGAACCAGATGGGAGCTGCGTAGGTGACTATTGAGTTGATGAAGGCCTTGTATGTGACAGTAATGGTTTCCTTTTGCTGGCCCCAGGAGTAACCAGCAAGGGCTTTTAGGATGTTCAATCTATCTCGGGCCCTCTCACAGATTGTGTTTATGAGGGGGGTGAAGGTGAAGTGGGGGTCGAAGGTAATTCCCAGGATTTTGGGGGACCGACAGTGTGTCAGGTCTGTTCCCTCCCAGGTGACATGAGGGTTGGTGCGGGATTGGTGGGTGTCAGGAGTGAAAAGGGATGATTGGGATTTAGCTGATGATACTGTGAGGCCCTTTTGTTGGGCCCATGTGGCGACGTCAGAGGAATGAGCGTAGGGGAAGGCGGCGGTGTCAGTGATTTTGATTGTTGTTGCTAGTGCTGTGAAGTCGTCAGCGTATGAAGTGATGAGAGGTGCAGTGGAAGGATTGTCGGAGACAAATAGGTTGAAGAGTACTTGGGATATAACAGAACCCTGGGGGACGCCCGCTAGGACGGGTCTGGAGGAGGGGAGGTAGTGGTTGTAGGAGCATTTGGCTGATCTGCTATTACTCAACCATGGTGGGCTCACTCAACCATGGTGGGCTCACTCACCATATCCTCACCTCTTCAGCCACACCTCACTACCTGTACAGAAGTAATCACCATACAATCGAGCGTGTTTTTTGTTCAGTGACTGCAGCTGGGTGAGTTGTAGCACTCCTCATCTTTTGAGTGGCAACTTCCATCATGAGCCCGCGAGTGGCAACTGGCATGCTGGCCCCGTGACCTACAGACGAGGTGTAGCCAGTCTTGGAACTCGCGTACAAATATGAAATACAACACAAAGTTCACAGAGAAGCCAACGAGTTCCGTCAAGTTCGCCACAGCTCGGAATATCTGCAAGAAATAATTCATGAAAATACTTTAGCTCAAAATTTTGCTTTCTGGAAGAAGCAGGATGGGATGGTGAATTGTAAAATGCATTCGCCTATCTGTGATCGCATACATTTGGTCTATGTGACTGACTAAAATTAGACTGATTGTCTATTTTGTTTATAATTCCTTTAATGGATTCATCTCCTGCTGGAAGTATGCCATAACAAATAAATTAATCAAACTTTGAGAAATGATAATCCGACCGGTATTATTAAATTGACAGTTAATATTATAATTAATTAGGAATTTTAATGCAAATAAAAATTTATTTGCAATTTATGACGTTTCTTCAGTAGTAGACACAAAATGGTAGAGTTATGTAGTAGGTATAGCACTCTTATTGTTCAAAGTCCAGCAGCTAATATTCATTATTCTATTAATATTCTTCTTTCACTTTACGTGTAAAAATATCGTGATTATATAGACATTTAATGAATTTAATGAATTTTTCTTATATTTAAAGTATATATCTATATTTGGTGCGTGTTGGAATAGCTTTACGTTCATAAGTATTTTCAATAGAGGTCCTAATTATGTTTCACTGTAATGGAACTATTAATATGAACATTGGTCAGACATGAACACTATATATTAAGAGCATAATGAATATTAGCTGCTGGACTTTGAAAAATAAGAGTGCTATACCTACTACATAACTCTACCATTTTGTGTCTACTACTGAAGAAACGTGATAAATTAAAAATAAATTTCTCTCTGTATTAAAATTCCTAATTAATAACAATATTACACATCAATTTAATAACACCAGTCGGCTTCTTATTTCTCGAAGTTTGATTAATTTTTTTGCTTGTGGCATACTTCAAGTACGAGATGAATTCATTAAAACAATTATCAACAAAATACACAGTCAGTCTAATTTTACTCAGTCACATAAACCAAATGAATGCGATCACAGATAGGCGACTGCAATGTCTGGCCAATGTTCATATTAATAGTTCCATTACATTGAAACATAATTAGGACCTCTATTGAAAACACTTTTCAACGTATAGCTATTCCAACATGCACCAAATATAGATATATAATTCCCATATTAATAAAAATTCATTAGGTTCATTAAATGTCTACATAATCATGACATTTTTACGCGTAAAGTAAAATTAAACACTTGATATAAAACGTACTTATCAGTTAAATGTAAAATTAAAGGTGAATCCAAATTATAACATTAGGTTAGATAGTTAAATGTTTGTTGTAAAGTCCGTAGAGTGTTTTGTTCGGTCAGCTCGAGATACTTAAATGTTTGATGCAAAGTCCGAAGACTTTCATGCAGAAATTCCACAGTTCAAAAATGATAAAATTACGGGTTTTTCGATCCATAATTGCGTTATAGGTTTGATTAGATTTGAGTAATTTGAAATTAATATAGGGACGAATGTATAAAAGATTTACGATGAATTTTTCTGCTGTAAGGCAATATTTTTTTATGAATATATACAGAACTTCCATTCTGTATCTTATCTACCAATAAAAAGGCCGTATGGGAGTAGGAGACTAACTACGGGGAAAAATATTTTGTTTATAGTAATCCGATGGCTTTAGTATCAACAATAAATTTCTTATAATACATGCATACTCGGTCTGATTTCAGTTCAATAATTTTTCTTCGGTAATAGATAGAAAGTAATGGGACGGACGCACACAGAGAGATAGAAGGAGAGGGAGATGGAAATACACTGTCTATTATATAAGTGGTTTGATTGATAGAAAGATGCAGTAGCATGGAACTTTCGTTTATTTTTCAATCTAAGACAGTTAGCCATCATCTTATTCTAGGACAGTTTTTCATTAAAATAACAAAAAAATTGTCTTTCAATAAGGATAACTACTCAATTTAATAAACTTCCAATGACTCGATAAATTTTATTTTTATGCTACGAAATACTTTGCAATACTCATATATTGGGAATAATTATTTTGATGTATCTAAAAAGACATGATCATACATTTCACATAATAATTCCAAACTTTCCGACACAATTTATGCAATTATTCCATGTCTTTTTGTATCGATTTAATATCACTGTGCTGTGCAGTTATATGTGAGCACTAGCGTTTCAACAACCACCTCGCCATTTATTCGAGATGTAAAAAAATAAATTTTAAATAAAACTAACGAAAAATAGATCCTACAGTTTTTATTCTACAAATCTTTTATTGTTGAGTCACACGATATAAAAGATCACAAAGCTCATCACTAAACTTATGCCTACACAACAAGACATTAATAACACCTAAGTAATTATTTTAGCTACCTACTTTCTTGGGTGAAGCACATGAATGTCAGTCTCGAAGAACACTAATTCTCAAAATTCGTTGAAAAATAATTTTCACTAAAGCATCTTCTAGACAAACTTATTTCGTCGGCGTTTTGAAATGAATTCTTAAGAAAGCAGTAATACAAAACAGGTTTGCTCAACTTTATGCTAAAAAATTGATATAAATTTTTACATCCCGACAGACAACTAAAAATCTGCTTAGTTTATTAAAGAAACACGAACAATGCTTACCTCGTAACCAAATGACTCGAATTTGGAGTCGCTGCTGTCAGACAGAGCAAGGAGGGCAGCAGGCAGTGTGGTGACTAAGAAAACAACAATGATGGCCAACAGCAGGTTAGCCAGCTGCCTTTCTAGCTGTTCTCTATTGCTGTTACGAGCTTTTGCGTTCTTGATGCTGTCTTTGGATGCACATCGCAAGTTATCTTTGATCGGAGGCTTTTGTGCTGACACAGGTAAGTTTTTTGGTGAAGGTTGGATTTCATTTTGATCTGAGCCGTTGGTGTGGAACGAGTGGGGTTGTGCCAGAGGCTGAGATGCATCATCGTCGCCATCTTGGATGTGGACATTACTAAGAGCTTTGCTTGAGGATTCCATGCTGTTGGTTTTGCTAGCTGTTATCTTTATCTTTCCTGAACTTTCTTGGGATACCTGACGGTTGGGATTCCTATCCCGGAATTGCCGATTGACTTTCCGTACTTTGATTATCACTTTAGCGTTGAAGAAGACGATGAAGAGTGAAGGCAGAAGTCTGTGGCATAGCTCAACAATCCATGCCCATACTTTCCAAGCAGCGTGTTCTTCAGTGCCGTTGGACTTGACAGTCCATCCAGTCCCCTGATCATTACAGCCTGCTTCTGCAAGGAAGCAATGCGGAATGTAAAAGAGAAGGGGCAGGATCAAAGAACTTGCAATTCTCATGGTTGCCATCTTGGGAGATGAAACTCGTCTGTAACTGCTCGGTCGGCAAGCAGCCACGTAGCGGTCCACGGATAAGCCGACCAGGATGTACACACAGCTCGCAGTGGGGGTGTTCATGAGGAGGATTTCGAAGTGGGCGTAGTAAAAGGCCCAGGAATATGACAAACTTGTTCTATCGATGTGAAGGATGCTCGGAATCAAGGAGATACAGGCAAGCAGTTGACTTACCGCCAGTCCGGACAAGTAGCGAAATACCTGAAAATAAATATTTAATAATTGGTGGCACTGCATTGTACTTTATATCATAGTTTAAAATTAGCCTTTCATGCTCCAGTCATTTTGACTTCTAGGATAAAAATGGGTAAGTTATTGTTAATTAAAATTCATGAATACATCTCTATCAGACTCACCAACTAAGAATAGTTCAACTAACCGACACAAGAAGTACAAAAAATTTGTGTTTTTACTTCGTAATGAAGTATAATTGACGAATATAAACCTCACCAACCCCATGTCTCTCACACCCTGACCAGCTCATAGAATAAAGACTAAACGTTTTATTTAGTAAAATTATAAATTTGTTGTCTTTGTGTTCACCAAACGTCTGCAGTGCTTGAAGTGAAGGAGTGCATATCACTTTACTCTTCACGGAAAAAATAATTATTAGCCATACCATGTTTTGTGTTTTCGGTTTGACAACTGTGACTTGGTTTGCGGTGATACTGAATGGTCTTTAAAGACGGTTACAGAAATGGTTGAATGTTGCTCTTAAGGTTGCATGCAAAGGAAACTACGAGAAAAATTATCATGCAACACCTCTAAAAAAGTTTATTTAGAGCCCGATTCCGTTGCGTTTTGTTAAATGCTCTGCCGGTATTTTGAGGACGATACAGAGAGGCAAATGCGTATCTGTATAATCCTAAAAATAGTGGCAGAGCATTTAACAACACAACGCAACCGAACACAACGCAACCGAACACAACGCAACCGAACACAACGCAACCGAACACAACGCAACCGAACACAACGCAACCGAACACAACAGAACTGAGCACAACAGAACTGAGCACAACACGAACAAATTTCAACATAACTCAATAAGCAGCCAAGTCACCAGGAGGTCACGGCCGCCAAAGTTGCCGTCATCACGGTCCTACTAAAGGCAATAAGTGCGCCCGGAAATTAGTCGGAAATGACGGTTGCACGTCAGGGGTGAGACGAGTAGACTTAATTAAGACCACATCGCTTTGACGCTCAAGAATTTTTGGGACGCGCAGGACGCGCAGGACGCGCAGGACGCGCAGGACGTGCAGGACGTGCAGGACGTGCAGGACGTGCAGGACGTGCAGGACGTGCAGGACGTGCAGGACGTGCAGGACGTTGCTCCCTTCATCCCACTTTTCGCTCATCTCATCCCTCTCACCACGCGTTCACCACGCGTTCACCACGCGTTCACCACGCGTTCACCACGCGTTCACCACGCGTTTACCACGCGTTCACCACGCGTTCACCACGCGTTCACCACGCGTTCACGTAATAAATTCATCAAACCAAAAGCATCCCACCTGCTACCCCGCCAACCCCTCTCCTCGACAGGTGTGCAGACGCAGCCCCACAATCCACTTGTCTTTGAGGTCTCCTCCATGAAGTGTTTCCTATTAGCGCCCTTTAATTAGCTCTTTGATAGCCCACACCCTCACACTGATCTTATTATTATTGAAAGTCGTCAGGTAATGCAGAGCAGAATGTAAACATGGTAACCAAGGGGATAATCAGGGGATAATCAGGGGATAATCGGAGGGTAATCGGGGAGGGGGGATAATCGGGGAGGGGGGATAATCGGGGGGTAATCGGGGAGTAATCAGAGGTAACCAGGAGCCACGTGCCAAGTCCCTATAATAAACTGAAGAGTCTCTGGAAGAATATTACATTAATATTATTTATATCAGTGATTCCCAAAGTGGGCGCTGCCGCCCCCTGGGGTGCAGTGCAGCGTTCGAGGTGGAGTCAATCTTGGAAAATTTTTTATATATAGCAAATTCATCTTTTCAATAATTTGCTATAAAAGTTTAATATACTTACCCACCAGGGGGCGGCAAGATCTCAAAGGGGCGGTAGATAAAAAATTTCCTCAGAAGGGGGGCGGTAAATAAAAAAGTTTGGGAATCACTGATTTATATTATCCTATAATTATCACGTACAATTATCATAGTTATATTTCCACCACACATCACTATCATCATTACTAATGTAACTAATTTTAACGCATTATTGTAACCAGCTATGCAGCGAGCTAATGCAATGCAACGAACACAAGAACAAAAACACAGCACAAATACTACCGAAACTACAAAATCACTACATAAGTACAACACAACTTAACCCTTCAGCGACCAATTTTTTTCTAGTTTCTACGTCTAAGCTCACAAAGACCGTCTGTACACTGATGCAATGAAGCACGCTGAGAGCCAGGCAGCCAAAAGAACGACGCTGCAACATGCCGCCGCGTTCAAACCTAGTAGCAACCTCATATTGCTCACTGTTTAATTATTAGAACAATTCTCCCAAAGACCGTAAAAGAGGACCGTATGGTCCCTTTCGTCGCTCAAGCGTTAAATAAACACTACACGATAAAAACAGTACACACAACCACAACACAAACACAACGCAATGCAAATACAAGTCAAACACAACAAAAACACAACACAACCACAACACAACCATAACGTAATGCAAATAAAATTCAAACCTAACAAAAACACAAAAACACGACACAAGCACAACACAACTACAACGTAAGGCATATACAAGTCAAACCCAACAAAATCACAAAAACATGACACGCACAACAAAAACACGACACAAGCACAACACAACTACAACGTAATGCATATACAAATCAAACACAACAAAAACCCATCAAAAACACAAAACCACGACACAAGCACAAGACAACTACAACGTAATGCAAATACAAGTCAAATGCAACACAAGCACATTTTCCACATCTTGGTCTCACAGTGACGCGTTGCTGCTGCTGGTTCTTGTATCGGATGCCCCTGACTGCCGTGCTGTTTGAGGTGGTGCAGAGGCGTTGATGCAGCACGGTGATGTTAAGTAGGTTGGTGAGGATGCCAGTGGTGAGGAGCAGTGGTGTAAGGTATGCGTATGCCAGCTGGTGCCAGACTGCCAGCTGGCCTGTCAGTTCTGCATGAGTGTCTGTGAGGGCATTTACACCGTATGAATACACGAGAAGGAACGAAAAATTTAAAAAGGACCGAAAAAGTAAGTAGTGAATTACTACAAACTACTACCGCGACGAGGCTAGATTTCCGTTACGAGCGGAAGTTCTACGTCGATCAATGAGAGAACAAGACAACGGAAGTGACTACAGTGACGAGGCTAGACTCCGTTACGACCGGAAGCGAAAGTCGACCAACGACCGGTCCCGCTCAGGCAGCAGCGCCTAGCCAACCACCCTACACAAGGAGGCTGCAACGCTCTGCGTCACGGACTCTCCACCAAGCACTTCCAAGGTCAACATCTCCAACAAGAACTTTCATCATCTGAAGAACTCGACTTACAGCCAACAGCAGAGCGAACGAAGAAGAAATCAGCCATCCTGTCTGCGGACAGGATGGGGCTCAAACAACCCACGCACTAACAAGAAGTGCACGCGCTCCAACTCTTCACGTCCCAGGCTCTGTCAGCAAGATGTCAGTACGCCAGTAATCGACGTCAAGACGTGGGCGACGTCAAGACATGCGCGGCGTTAAGACACGCGAAAGAAAGAAAGAAAAAGCAACCATTAACATAATATTCAAATGCCTAAATACAAACTATTAAACTCATCCTGCCTTTAATTGCGTTTTCTCCCATTTGGCTCCTCGACGGTTCCTTACTCCCTCAGGCGCTCACTGCGAGGAAGACAAAAGATAAAGATATTCAATGTCTGCCGGGAGATAAGAGATGTCTGAGGGTTGGGAGTGAAGAGTGTTAAGAGAGATCACTACAAGTACAAAACGTGTTAAGGGCTACAAAAAAGTATGAAAGAGTTGGTAAAACTCTACAAAAATACTATTGAAAATTGAAAAAAGCAAGTAGAACTAGGCATTAAAGAAATACAAACTTAAAAGGTAATATCATTCAGAAAAGAATCAAAATGAACCAAGAAGTTGAAAAGCATGACGGAATTAGAAAAGAAAAGGAATATAAAGTGCAGACACTAACGATCAGGACACCAGTTGTTGATAGTAAAATAACCAATACGAACTAAGAACAACATACAACACTGTTAAATCCACCATCTTTAATGATCGAAGATCCGCTACAAATTCGATGAAATTTTTGAAAATACAAAAATTATTAAATTACTTTATTTCGAGGGTAACATTTTCCTAATTGCGCACTACTCGGAATACCTTTTCGTTTTAACTAGCAGGCAGTCACAATTTCAAGGAAAACTTGGGTCAAATTAAAATCCTTTTTCTGTGAATTAATTAACCAATAAATTGTCCTGCAACTCTGCCAAATTATGCAGAATGAAGTAAAAAACAGTTCTGGAGTTCTTTTTCCTAGAAACTGTAGCAGGTGGAAATTGGGCGCACTTTAGGACTAGCATATTTAGACGGAATTTAGAGTCTAAATTTTAGGGACAAATGGACATGATTGAGAGGCCAAGATGTTGTAGATGCGTTATATAATCGTGATATAATCGTGATATAATTGTGATTTAATCTAAACATAATCTAGATATAATTGCCTTATAATCGTCTTACAATCGTGATAAAATCACTACCAATATCCAAAGAAAAAAATATTTTGCTGTGTTAAATATAAAGACAACAATCATTTTAAATAAAAACTCATCGATTGAAATTATCCTGCTTAATCAAAAAGTTATTGCCCTTGTCTTATCAAATGTATTTCAGGAGTAGAAATACGAGTCACTCACTGCGACAAAGTAAAAATGTGAGTGGCTCAGTGAGACGAAAAGCAAAAATACGAGTTTCTCAGTGAGACGGAAAGTAGAAATATGAGTGGCTCAGTGAAACAGAAAGTAGAAATATAAGTGGCTCAGTGAAACAGAAAGTAGAAATACGAGTGGCTCAGTGAAACAGAAAGTAGAAATATGAGTGGCTCAGTGAGACGAAAAGCAAAAATACGAGTTACTCAGTGAGACGGAAAGTAGAAATATGAGTGGCTCAGTGAGACGGAAAGTGACACTAACAAGAAAACTACATCTGTCGCGAAAGAGCAACATAACGCTTCTTGTTCTATAATAAATTTTAAGGATAGAGGTCTTACCTAATGAGGATAGGTGTTGAACGATAAACCATTTAGATGACAAACGAAAACATACTGATAAATGATAAAAACATTTCTGTTTATGGTGTTTTTAGATAGAAGCAGAGACGTTGTAAAAATCTGAGTCATGGCATTTTGTTTCAGCAGGACGGTACACCAGCTCACACAACACAAGAAACTCTACGAAAAAAATTTGCAACTCAAGCATCGAACTGAAAAGCCACTCCCATTTCTCTCCTGACTTCGTTTTTTACAATTGGTACTTATTATAAAAACTGTAAAAATACTTTAGAGAACGAAATCAAGAAGTTTTTAGCACTATGTTTCATGATGAACTCTTATTTGATGGGGAAAGAGCTGGGAAAAATTGGGTTGTAAGATAAATCAGTTATGAATGTTTTTATTTTACCTTGAGCTCAACACATGTGAGAATCACTGCCGATTTTGAGTTACAAAACACATTTTTAAGTACAAATGAAAAGAAAAGGAACTGTGATCGAGTGGCTAGTCATGTGTGTTTGTGATGCACAAATGCCTGGCGAGTCTAGACGGAACACTCGAATTTCTCCTGCTTGCGTTGCAAGAGATCAGCCAGACTATATCTTCCACAGTGAACCTATCTAGCGCCCCTACGAGCCACTACCTCAGTCAGTCAACAGTCGCTGGGAGCAACATAACTAGTCTTATGATGTTAGTGGTAACAATTTAAACGCCGGTGACAATACATATACTGTATACTATACACTGTATATATATATATATATATATATATATATATATATATATATATATATATATATATACATGCATATATATCTTGTTGTGTTGTATTGCATTTAATTAATTGTGACATGCACAAGTATTGATTGAAATATAACGTAAGGGCAGCATGCAGAAAAACCATGCATTGAAACCAAGATTACGTAAATTAAGAGGGAGAAAAAAGAAGTTATCGCCAATCAATGAGCGTACAATTAAATGTAGGCACAGCATTTACATTTCTATATACAATTAATTATTCAATATAACAACAAATAGACAAAATTTATACGTATCACCACAATAATACATGTACTGTATACTATATCTATACTATAATAAGAGCCGCATCCGTCTGTCCGTGTGTCACACTTCTAATCGATAGTTTTGATAGCAACAAGGATAAAGCTTAAGAAATACAAGAAATCATTCTATTGCATTATTTTTCTGTGGCAATTCAATTTTCTTTCACTTGCATTATGGTATCCAGAATACACAATCGGTTTATTTTTGCAAAAAAATTTTCTTTGGACCTTTTGCTGTTGAAATTCATCATGACGCTTTGATATTGTTAATTGATAATTCGAAAAGAAATGTTTTAAATTAGTTTGACCAGTAACCATGCTACCACTTAGTATAAGCCCAAAGATTTTGGAAGTTGAGTCGTTTTCGGAATTGTGATTTTCTTGAAAATAGTTTTAAAATGGTACCGTACATATGGGCCATTCTGTATAATAGACGCTCTTACGGATTTAGATAAGAGGAAATTCGGTAGGGTATACATGTATTGTAAGCATTGTATTGTGGATACCAAAGGCCCATCCATCAATGGGGAAACTTTTTCGCAAAGCCCGCGTCCACTGGCAAATTAAAATAAAAAATTTAGTAAAAACCGTGATTTTTCACGTGTGGATCTTGTATATATAATACATACATGTACTGCATAATGTACGAGAAATAAAGTAGAGTACAAACCGTGACTGGAGGCGCTACTGGACATCACTGGCTGCTGTGTCTGGTTGTCCTGTGCCACACACACTCTGTCAACATTGAAATGTGTGTAAATAGATGCATAAAATACATAATTATAATAAAACTAAAAACATAGACTATGCAATTCTAATGATGAAAAAGTAAAGTATATCATTCTAACCAGTGAAGGGATGTATAAAATACATTACTCTAATAAAAATTAGAAACAGACTCAACAATTCTAATAAAAAAATGGAAATGTATCATACATAATTTTAACCAGTGAATAGATGTACAAAATACATTATTCTAATAAAAATTAGAAACAAACTATGCAATTCTAATCAATTCAGTATTTATATGCAATAAAACATTAAACGGAGACTTTATTAAAGTATTCAGTTTATCACTGAACAAATGAATACTTTACTATGAATGGAACACGCGAGTTATAGCAAGCTTGCATTAAGGAACAACTGAACACAGATCATATTATATTTCAAGAACAGGTTTCTGTCACTTCTGAAATATTTTATTTTTTACAGCGTCAATATATTTTATGCGTATAACTTTGACATATTCATCCATTCTCGAGATATTTTAATTTTTGCCCCACAAACTTTTTCGGATAATATTCGTGGGGCATTAAGGTTTCACTTAAATAAAGCTGAAGCCATCCAATGACAAGCCATAAATGGCTCGAAGTTGAGTCTGAAAAGTTCAGTGGTGCGCCATAAAAATTTCAGTGGTGCGCCATAAAAAGTTCAGTGGTGCGCCATAAAAAGTTCAGTGGTGCGCCATAAAAAGTTCAGTGGTACAACACAAGAGGTTCAGTGGTACAACACAAGAGGGTCAGTGGTACAACACATAGAGTTACAGATCCTAAATTCAGGCTCCACAGATGAGACACAGTTCAGTGTAAACAAAAAGAAGAGTACAGCACACAACTCTAGCATGCCCTCCCCCCTCGTCTCTGCTCCCCCTTATGGGGGGACGGGGGGCTGTAAACAAGAACGTTAGGGCATGACCTAAACTGATGACTTCTCAGGTGTTTGGGGGGCTGTTTACTCCAGCCCTCCACCCCCTGCTTCCCCCTTCTGTAAACAGAACATGATGCTTAATGTGCAGCCGTGAGTTAATGTGCAGCCGTGAGTTAATGTGCAGCGGTGAGTTAATGTGCTGCGGTGAGTTAATGTGCAGCCGTGAGTTAATGTGCAGTTGTGAGTTAATGTGCAGCTGTGAGTTAATGTGCAGTTGTGAGTTAATGTGCAGCTGTGAGTTAATGTGCAGCTGTGAGTTAATGTGCAGCTGTGAGTTAATGTGCAGCGGTGAGTTAATATGCAGCGGTGAGTGACCTGCATTACGCATTAACATTGAATGTGTCAAGACGTATTAATGCATCAGAGTGAGCTAATGTGCAAAAATACGTCCCACCTTCAAAGTAACGTGTTCACAGCCCCAATGTGCTTCATCATCCAAATAACAACGCGAGACTCAGACACATTGCACCAGTTGAGCTACCCTCGTTCTAACGTGATCTGTGTGACCGAGGGCAGTGTGCAGGGCGCGGCAACACGACTTCCTTTCTTCAAGGCGCTTTGCTTTGAAAAAAAGGAAATTAAGTTGCCGCATCCTGCAGTTTCGCATGAGTGGCACTGTGAGAGTTGCAGTTCCATTTCCCGCCACGGCAAGCGAAGCCTTGCTCTAGTAACTTTATTTTTTGATGCAAGTTCGCTACACGTTATCCAATTTACTACACGTTTATGACATGTTCGATTCTGCAGAGCAGGACTCCTGCAGAGCAGGACTCTGCAGGAGTAAAATACTGCAGAGTTGCACAGGGGATGATGACGTCAGTATCCCAGCAGTGGCTTGGCAGAGACCATCAATAAAAAAGTTGAATTGTAAGTGACAATTTCTGAATATTACACATCTGGGATCCTGGATGTGTGGACTGGCACGTGTGGACTGGCACGTGTGGACTGGCACGTGTGGACTGGAATGTGTTCTCGATTGTTTAAGTGATGTGCAATTCTAAATTTGTTATATCACCATGGAAAGATAACAATTTTAATTTACTTCGGAATTGAGTGAATGCGAATTATTTTTGATGCCTGTAAAAAGCGCGATTATTTGCGCATTAATCAACGTTGTGAAAGTTTCTCCATTAGCGCTCAATAAAAAACTGGACGCAGTAATTGGAAAAATTACACCTTGATTTGCTAACTAACGCTGGGTCGCGTACATATAAGCAATCAATTCCCAATAACACAATTAGTGCGACAATTAGAATGCGGGCATCAATCACGCATCAATCACATCAATTAGGAATCAATTAGTAATGCGGGAATTGGGGATGCGTGAATTGGGGATGCGTGAATTGGGGATGCGTGAATTGGGGATGCGTGAATTGGGGATGCGAGAATTGGGAATGCGAGAATTGGGAATGCGAGAATTGGGAATGCGAGAATTGG
>VCRD01004973.1:5272-39281 GCA_006783055.1 Trinorchestia longiramus
CAAGTGGGGCAAGTGGGGCATGTGTGGCATGTGTGGCATGTGTGGCATGTGTGGCATGTGTGGCAGTTGTGGTAGGTGTGATGGACATAAGCCTACAATAAAATGTATGAGGTTCTTTAAAATTTAACATTTACATATTTCATTATTGCACTTATGATTTCTCTTCACAATCGTTATAGTTGCAATTATTGTTGTTATCGATATTATTATTGCTTCCATCATTGTTGTCATTATCATTATTGTTAATTGTCGCAACTTGGAACCAGCTGCCAGAAAACAGTTTCTGCTGGCACTGTGAACACATTCAAAAATCGTCTCGACAAGTATTGGATTACGAACCTTCCAGTATTATAACGTACTAACTCTATGTCCCTAACTCCCAGGGCCAGTGTATGATTGTGGTACATGTGCATGGCTGAAATGCCTGTGCGTGAGTGAAGTACGTGAACGTGTTTGAATTGGCTTGCATGATTGAGTTGTACGTGCGTGATTGATGCCTTTACTTTATACGGTATGGAACTTGGGTAGCAGCTTAAGAATGGGCCAAACGGCTCGTTCCTGTTGACTTATTCTAATCTAATATATTCTATTACTGTTATTGTTACTGTGTTATTGATATTATTGTTGTTGTCATTGTTTATGTGATTTTTTTATGTTATTATTGATGTGATTGTTGTTGGGTTTGTTGCTGTGATTGTTACTGCTATTGGTGCTGTGATTGCTACTGTTATTTTTATTGTTATGGTACTGCTGTTCTTGCTGTTATTGTTGCTGTTATGTTTGTTGTGTGTTGCTGTTATTGTTGCAGTTATTGCATTACTTAATTGTTAAGGTATAATTAGCAAATTTTTAGTTAGTTATTATTTAATTATTAGTTAATTATTCTTTACTTATTATCTACATATATAATAGACAGTGTATCTCCATCTCTCTCTCTCTCTCTTTCTCGCTCTCTGTATCTGTGTGTCCGTCCCATTACTTCCTATCTATTACGGAAGAAAAATTATTTAACTGAAATCAGAACGGGTATGCATGTATTACAAGCATTGTATTGTGGATACCAAAGACGCCGGATCACTATAAAATACTTCATTTTTCCCATTATTAGCTTTCTTCACTTACACGGCCATGTTATCAGTAGACAAGAAACATAATGGAACCTCGGTATATGCCCCTGAAAAATATTCATTTGAAAAAAATTCATCGTAAATCTTAAATACATTCGTATTTACAATAATTTCAAATTAGTCAAATTCAAACCGTGGAATTACCACGGGAACTATCTAATAGAGTATAACACTGAAAGTATAATTTGAGTTAAATTGTCACTTGTTTCCCTCGGCACCAACTGTTTCCGACCGACGTCAAAAGTCCCATCGATCGTTTCCGACGAGCGTCATCAGTCGAAGGCCCTAACCATTTGTGACCACGGAGACTGATGAAATTTTGGTTAACTTTTTTTTGGGTCCCCCTGTACAACTGAACTCCCTGTTACTCTGCAGACCACAGGCAGACCCCATCTGGGGACTGGGTAAGTGTAGGTCTGTAGACCACACATGCCCACCAGACCCTGGTCTGCACACCAGACCCTCGTCTACACACCAGACCCTGGTCTTCACACCAGACCATGGTCTTCACACCAGACCATGGTCTGCACACCAGACCATGGTCTGCACACCAGACCCAGGTCTGCACACCAGACCCTGGTCTGCACACCAGACCCTGGTTTGCACACCAGACCCTGGTTTGCACACCAGACCCTGGTCTGCACACCAGACCATTGTCTGCATACCAGACCCTGGTCTGCAGACCAGCCCGGCGGGATCACACAATGACAAACTCTGTCTCTGTCCTGCTGAATGACTACAGTACTTAGGAGAGACAGCGGCGTACAGCTGTAGCTGTGCTGTACAGCTGTAGCTGTGCATCTTGCTGTGCTGTACAGCTGTAGCTGTGCATCTTGCTGTGCTGTACAGCTGTAGCTGTGCATCTTGCTGTGTGGTACAGCTGTAGCTGTGCTGTACAGCTGTAGCTGTGCATCTTGCTGTGCTGTACAGCTGTAGCTGTGCATCTTGCTGTGTGGTACAGCTGTAGCTGTGCATCTTACTGTGTGGTACAGCTGTGGCTGTGCATGGAATAATGAGCGAAAATCAACTTCACAAAATTTACTCAGATGTGTGTGTGAAATACCCCTGGAGTTCTACACACAAGCAAGTATGCACAACGACACGATGTAAAAAAGATTTCTATTTTTCTTAAACAGATCGTGCAATTACTAGACAGTTCTCGTGGAAATTCCACGATTTAGATCTGCCTAATTTAGAATTATTTTAAACATGAATGTATTACAGACTAACGATGAGTTATTGTGTTTAAATGAATGTTTTTTATTAACATATACGGAATTTCCATTCTGTATCTTATTTACCGATAACATGGCCCTGATAGTACCCTTTGAAACTACTTGGTTTAAAAGAGATAAAATTAAGGATCTATGAAACAAAATACACATTTAGTTTTACCCGTGGTACTATCATAATCTGAATAGTTTTCATAATATATACGGAACTTCCATTATGTACCTTATATACCGATAACATGGCCGTGTAAGAGAAGAAAGCTAATAACAGAAAAAATAGAGTATTTTATAGTGATCCGGCGCCTTTGGTATCCACAATACAATGCTTGTAATACATGCATACCCGTTCTGATTTCAGTTCAATAATTTTTTTTCAGTAATAGATAGGAAGTAATGGGACGGACACACACAGATACATAGAGAGAGATGGATATACATAGTCAATTATATATGAAGATATTTTTAAAATCTCTTTGTATTCTGGAAAACTTGTTTATTTTTTTCGAAAAGTTTCTGTCATTCTGGAAAATATCATCCATTCTTCTCAAAAATATTATCCAGTATTCGGAAAATTATCATCAATTATTTTAGAAAATATCATCCATTATTCTGGAAAGTATCATCCATTATTCTGGAAAATATTATCCATTATTCAGGAAAATATCGTTCATTATTCAAGAAAATTACATTCATTTTTCTGGAAAAGATATTTTCCGTCATTCTGGAAATCATGAAAATCTGAAAAAAAGATGATGTACAAGAAAATAAATAACTGCTGCAGTTCTTATTATTTCTGAGTAAAATTTGTTCATTTGTGATACAACAAAACCATAATTTTCTATACAGCATAGGCATAAATTAAGTTCACTAACTTTATTTATGCGGAAATGCAACTTTATGTTCAAAAAACTTTTGTGATTTGAAGCGGGTTGCTGCAAATATTTTTCTGGAAGGCGAAAAAGAAAAAACAGAAGACAATCAGAGAAATGAAAAAAACTAAGAAAAAAGAAAAAAAGAAAATCAGAAAAATGAGAAAAAGGAAATTAAGGATAAAATAAGAAGAAAAAGGAGAAAATAATCAAAGAAGAGATATAAAAGGAAACTAAGCAAAGAAGAAGAAGAAGAAGAAGAAAATAACGAGAATGAGAGGAGCTGTGTTCATCTCTACGCCAAAAAAAATGTGAAAAGTTTTCTACTTCACCATTTCAAACTAATTTATCCGAAAATATCTTCAGGAAGGCGACGAAGAAAAAAACGGAGAATAAAAATACTAGAAATAATCTGAAGAAAAAAAAGGAACTATGTTGCATTGTAAGCCTGACAAAGCGTGGAAATTTTCTACTTCATTTGAAACCAATTTATCCAAAAAAAAACTCCTCAAAAAGACGACAAAGAAAAAGGTGCAGAATAAAAGCATGAAATAATCAGAAGGAAAAGAAAAAGAATTGTGGTGGCTTGTGAAGGTGACAAAGTGTAAAAAGTTTTCTATTTCACCATTTCAAGCCAATTTATCCCAAAAAAAATTTCCTCAAGAAGACGACCAAGAAAAAGATGGAGAATAAAAACACTAGAAATAATCAGAAGGAAAAATAAATAATAATTAATTCAAAAACGCTAATTAATAATTCAAAAACGCTAAAAATAATCAAAAGGAAAGAAGAATAAAAACACTAAAAATAATCAGAAGGAAAAGAAGGAGAATAAAAACACTAGAAATAATCAGAAGGAAAAGAAGGAGAATAAAAACACTAAAAATGATCAGAAGGAAAAGAAGGAGAATAAAAACACTAAAAATAATCAGAAGGAAAAGAAGGAGAATAAAAACACTAAAAATGATCAGAAGGAAAAGAAGGAGAATAAAAACACTAAAAATGATCAGAAGGAAAAGAAGGAGGAGAACTGTGGTGGCTTGTAAGCTTGACAAAGCATGCATTAAAGCGAGCAATGCGGAGCTTGAAGATTCTGATTGCCCCGATAACTTCCTTGCTCGAATCCTCCGCCTTATGCGGTCAATCATGGCAGCCATTTGGGAGGCCATGATGTAATGGACTTCCATCACAGTCAATGGGCTCTTCTTGCTCTTCCTTTCTGATGAACTAATTCAGAAAGCTCTAGGCCTAGATGCTGCAGAGTGCTGGGCCCAGTGGGCTATTCGTCGGTCACTTTTTTCGCATTAATTCGAGAATCATGGAATGGTGAATTTGTTCGAGGTGGGTTAGTGGGGTCATTTTTTTCGCATTAATTCGAGAATCATGGAATGGTGAATTTGTTGGAGGTGGGTTAGTGGGGTCACTTTTTTCGCATTAATTCAAGAATCATGGAATGGTGAATTTGTTGGAGGTGGGTTAGCGGGGTCATTTTTTTCGCATTAATTCGAGAATCATGGAATGGTGAATTTGTTCGAGGTGGGTTAGTGGGGTCATTTTTTTCGCCTTAATTCGAGAATCATGGAATGGTGAACTCGTTAGAGATGGGTTTTTTCAGTGGGTTAGTGGGGTCACTTTTTTCGCATTAATCGAGGAATCATAGAATGATAAATTCATTGGAGGTGGGTTTTTTCCGTGAGGTCGAGATGGAATGGAATCACTTTTTTTTATTAACGGAATAATTGTAAATTGCTTTTCATTAATATATATATATATGGAACTTCCATTCTGTATCTTATCTATCGATAACATGGCCCTGAAAGCCCGTTGAAATTACTTGGTTTAAAAGTGATGAAATCGAAAACTTGCATTCGGTACCGTATCTCCCGATAACATGGCCGTGTAAGAGAAAAAAGCTAACAACGAAAAAATAGAGTATTTTATGGTGGTCCAGCGCTTTTGGTATCTGCACTACAATTCCTTTAATACACGCATACCCGTTCTGATTTCAGTTCAATAATTTTTTATCAGTAATAGATAGGAAGTAATGGGACGGACACACAGAGAGGGATGGAGATACATTGTCGATTATGCAGGGTGGCCCGTAAGTAAGGTACCATTTTAAAACTATTATAGCTATAAAACTACAGATTGTAAAGAGATTTGGTTAATTCAGAATGAATGAGGAGATTTCAAAGTTTTCTACCAGTGCATCAAGTCTACCGACAATCACAACATATTGCCCAAAAAAATTCATAAAATCCACCCCTCAAAATGAATCGCTACGCAATGGAACAACGAGCAAAAATAGTGGAGCTTTACTTCCGATGTAATTGTTCGGTTACTGCAGTTCAGAGAAATTACAGGAATATTGATGGTATCGAAAGAAATCCTTCGAAGAAGTGCATTAAAAAACTGCTACTGAAATTTAGAGAAACTGGGACAACAGCAGACAGACAACGTTGTGGCAGGCCACGGACCATACGAACTGGTGCTTTAATTCAGCTTGTTGCAACGAGTGTTGCTGATCCGCCCAAAACGTCAACTAGGAGACGTTCAATTCAACTGAGAATGTCACGTACCTCACTACAACGTATTTTGGTAAAAGATTTAAAGTATCATCCATATAAAATTCAATTAACTCAAGAACTCCATCCTACGGACCACCAGAAGCGACTAGATTTTTCAAATAGATTTCTGCAGCTTGCTGAAAATGAAAACTTTGTAAAGAATTTAATAATGAATGATAAGGCTCATTTTTACTTCAGTGGTTTTGTTAATAAGCAAAATTACAGATTCTGGGCTTCAGAAAATCCAAAAGAAATTCATGAAGGTCCACTTCACTCTACTAAAGTAACAGTATGGTGTGGCATCACGTCTTCGAGGATCATTGACCATATTTTTTTGAAGATGCTAATGGTGATGCAATTTGTGTTAATGGAAACCTGTATAGACAGAGGATTCAAGAATATTTGATACCTGAAATTGAAGATTATAACACAGAGATTACCTTTTCTCAACAAGATGGAGCTACAGCGCACACAGCGAAAGAAACAATGCAAATGTTAAAAGCAATTTTTCCAAACAGAATAATTTGTCGTTTTGGTGATATACCGTGGCCGCCTCGATCTCTAGGTCTAAGTGTTCCTGATTTCTTTCTCTGGGGATACTTAAAGGAGAATGTCTACATTGAAATGCCTGATACTTTACAGCAATTGAAACTAAACATCATTCAAGAAATAAACAATATTTCACCAGAGACGTTAAGGAAAGTAATGAACAGCACCTTTGAAAGAGCACGCCATTGCTTGACTAATAATGGTCATTTAAAAGATATTGCATTCCATAGTTAAACGTATTTGTTTCATTTATAAATTTATATTACACATTGAAATTTCTTCTTTCATTCTGAATTAACCAAATCTTTTAACCCTTTTTAGTTTTGTAGTTATAATAATTTAAAAAAAGGTACCTTACTCATGGGCCACCCGGTATATGTAGATGCATAAATGTTTTATAATGAACATACGCATATAAATTTAATTATTTACTAAATACGTACTTACTTATCGAAAACAATAGTCCTACGCACACAAATTATCATTAAGAAAAGAGTGAAAAAGAATTTGAAAGTCACTGATTGTTGAAGGAATTTAACTGTGATATTAAATCTTGTTTAATGACGTACCTGTCTTGTACGTTATGCGTGTTTTTGTTGGGACATTATTAGTGACTACTGTATATGCCCGTTAAAAATAACGAATTTCAATATCATGCATTTCAAAGAAGAACTTAAAGCACCAGATTCTGAGAAATAATCAAAAAGTCTACTGATTGAACTCCAGCAGTTAAGAATCGATATGCCTGAGAGTCTACGTATTTAACTACCAGTATTTAAGGGATTCTACCATTGTAATAACATAGGAGAAATAACGTACAAAAAAAATAAATTTAGTTATTTAAGGAGACACCTGGAGTTTTATTTTATAGTGTTGATAAAACTGTCTTATCTGTACCGTCACAGTCAGTGTCATGTCTTATCTGTACCGTCACAGTCAGTGTCGTGTCTTATCTGTACCGTCACAGTCAGTGTCATGTCTTATCTCAGTGTTGACAGTTATCACATGCTGTCTTATGTGTATTATTACAGTTTTCACATTTAGTGATAATACTGTTATCATGGGTATTGATAATACTGGTATCATAGTTAGGGATAATACTATTATCACAGTTAGTGATATGAGTGTTTTCACCGATGGTGATAATACTGTTATCACGGGTAGTGATAAGATATAACAATCAAGTTTTGCTCCTAAGACTAGTCTACTTTTCTATTTACTTTCAATTGGACGTTTTCGGGTTTCTTTCTGATTGATAACCAAGTTTGTATACGTACTCTAACATGACACTTATTCATCTAAAATATAGAGTGCGACAACATAACTTACTTTTTTCATAGCTTTTTAAAAGGCAAAAAAGATGTCATGTTACTCACCCTGTATTTTATTTATTTCTAACTCATAACTTCCTCTTACATTCGAAATTATTTTTGCCGCCTGACTTGCTCAATTTTGCTCGGTATTTATTACTCATAGAGCCAAATTCTTTTATAATTTTCTTGTATACCTTCTTCTTTGTGTTATTAAACTTCAAAACATTTTCCTTCGATTAGTCATGCGCAAAGGTCAAATTCTCATTTTTTTCTTATATACCTCTTTCTTTGCGTCATTTAACTTCAAAACATTTTCCTTCGCTTAGTCATTCGCAATCCCTTATTATTTTCTTATATACCTCTTTCTTTGCGTTAGTAAACTTCAAAACATTTTCCTGTGCTTAGTCATTCGCGAATTCTATTATTTCGCTCTTTTATTCCAGTCTGTCGTGAAGCTCACAGCTCCCCCTGATCATTTTAGAGTTGCTGTCACGCCGGTGCTTCAGTGGCGGGTTGTCCGTCGTAATGGGAGGAGACGTGCTGCTGTGGCCGCTGTCGCAGCGCATCACTAAAGGGAAGCCGGTCACCCTTGTTCTCAGAGGGAAGGACCAGCCGGCCAATTTCACGGAACCGGACCGTCCGGCCATGATGGAACGGATGAAAAAGTCCAGAAATGAAGGCAAAGGACTGCATTGGAAAGGGTGAGTGGTGGGATGATAAAAGTTTAGGGTGTACTTGTATGGAGTTTGTTACGTGTGATGCTGAGAAGAGATGGATGGAGAAAACATGATGAAAAAGTACGTAAATGAAGGCAGAAGGTTTTATTGGAAAGGGTGAATGACGGGAAAATAAAATTCTTAGGTGTATGTATTGTGAAAGTTGATGAATGTAGTTTAGGAGATTGAGTTGCACCATTAAAAGTGGAAAGCTAAGGACCAAAGGATCTATGCAGGCACTACAACTAAAAGGTAAATGATGAAGAATTATAGTTCCCTGTGGGTTAAGAATATTTTAGGGAAATATGATTGACATAACGCATGTAAAAGTGATAATAATGCAAAATAAGGTACAAATGAAGGTATACTAAATTAGAAGTTTGTATGAAAACAACATAAAAGAATAAAATTGAATAGAATAGAATAAAACAATAGAAACGAGCTGTTTAGTCCATTCTTGAGTTGCTTCCCAAGTCCCATGCCGTCTAAAGCAAAGGCATCAATCACGCACATACGAGTACACCTCAATCAAGCAAGTCATTTCAGTCACGTACACGCACTTTATTCACGACCTAGCATTTCAATCACGCACATCAATTGCAATCATACACAGGCCCAGAAGTTAGGGATTTACGATGGCGTTATTTTCAACCTCCCATCGTGCTTTTATCAGGTCATCCCATAAGTTCTGTCTGAATTTTCATTCATGAGGCACTCACTTTCCAAGTTTAGGAACTTTTCCAAGTTTTTGAAGATGACGATGAACAGTTGTATGGTTTGAACTGAGAACCACTGCCAATTCTTCAGCTGATAAACAGGATTTTCTTCAAGGGCTGCTTCAAGAAGCTTTTCATCAAACTCAACTGGACGTCCGGTTCGATCTTCATCTTCAAGGGTGAAATCTCCTTCTTTGAATTTCGCAAACCATCTTCTACAAGTTTTTTCATTCACACATTCCTCTCCATAAACTGATTGAATGTTTCTAGCCACTTTGGCTGCTGAGTTTCCTTTCTTGAACTCATAAAGCATTATGTGCCTCAAATGATTCTTGGGTACTTCCATGTTACCAGGGTTTTAATCAAACAAAATTTAATTTGATTATTCTCTGAAATAAAATTTGATTAGTTTAAATGCATCTAAACAAAAACAATGTTCAGCTCCATTAGATATTATAAAATACTCTTTAAATTTCGTTCAATTTAAACAATGGTAAAATTCGGACAGAACATATGGGATGACCTGATACGTACGCCTGAAAAGTGCAGTAGCCAGAAATGCCAATTGCTCGCTTGCGCAGCTCCCTAACCACAACCTCTGCCGTTTTCGGCTCCAATGCATCAGTCGTAGTCAAGGTACGGACAATTGAACATAGCCGCTACGATCGATGATTCAGCCAAATATGAGTTACAAAGTGCGATCCGTTTCCTGCAAGGAAAAGAACGTAGTGCTGCTGAACTGCAGCGCAGAATGAACAAAGTGTACGGTGACAACTTTATGAATGAGGGTAGTGTAAGGAAATGGTATAGAAAATTAAAAGAAGGGCAAACCGACCCGAATGAATAAGGTGGACAAGGGCGCAAGTCTGTTGCTACTATAGGTCTCGTTCAGCGTGTTGATCAGGTGGTTTACAAAAACGTATTTTTACAATCTGTGAACTTTCTATAGAATTTCCAGGTATTTCAAGGGCTGATTTGTATTTTATTTACGTCAGATTTACGCTAAATTATTGTTTTAAATAAATATTTTCATAAATATATATAGAGCTTCCATTCTGTATCTTATCTGCCGCTAACATGGCCTAGATAGTACTCATTGAAATTTCACGGCTTAAAAATGATAAAATTAAGAATCTACTGGATACAATATATTTTCAGTTTTATCCGTGGTGCTATCAGAACTTAAATATTTTTCATGGATATAAACAGAGCTTCCATTCTGTATCTAATTCACCGATAGCATAGCCGTGTAAAAGAAGAAGGCTACTAACGAAAAAATGGCATATTATATAGTGAGCAGGTGCCTTTGGTATTCATAATACATTGATTATAATATGTACATGTTTACTCGTTCTGATTTCAGTTCAATAATTTTCTTCAGCAATAGATAGGAAATAATGGGACGGACACACACAGATACAAAGAGATGGAGCTACTGTCTATTACATATATATGTAGGTGTAAATTACATATAGATGTAGGTATAAATTTGTATTTTTTATAGCCCAATGGAGACTGATAAAAATACAGCCCACGTAGAATTAGTGCGTTACAATACTGGGGGGTTCCTTATCCAATATGCGTCAAGATGATTTTTGAATGTGTTCACAGTGCCAGCAGAAATGACGTTTACGAGCAACTGGTTCCAATTTTCGGCAATTTTAACTGGAAAATTACTTAAAGGCAAGTATGTCTTGAAGTTTATTATTATATCTGGTTTTTGACCGTTAAAAGACACCAGTATAGGCGTACGAATATTTAAATGAGTGTTTTAGAGAGAATCTTCTCCACTCTACCCACCACACACTCACCACACCACCACATCCACCACACCCACCACACCCACACCGCCATAATAGTACGCTATAACGACCGTAAGTTTCAAGAAGAGACTTTTCATGAGTGTGGCGCCGGTGTTCTCACTCTAAATATATTAAAAGCGCGACCAGTTATTTGAGTTGTGCCCCCGTCCAAACATGCAGCACTTAGGCGCAGTCGCTGGCCATTACAGCGAATAGATATGTTGAGAATTGGCATGATCAGAACAGATGGATATGTTGCATGAGCCTCATAACCACAGATGAATGTCACTAAATTGAGGTTGTATCTCTAGATTGATAAGTTGAAAATCCCGGGCAGAGCTCGCGCAAGCATGAATCTTCTGTGTAATTTGGGCGGTTAAATGAGACTGTGTTTTGCCTCAAAATGGAAAAGTAACTTTGCTGGACCCAGCGGATCCGGTGGATCTGAGGGATCCGGTATTTCCAGTGGATCCGGTATTTCCAGTGGATCCGGGGGATTTGGTGGATCCGGTGGGTCCGGGGTAGAACAACGATTATTTTTGTTCTTATTTTTCACCATCGTTCATATCAGGAAGTTATACTTAAGAAGTTCTTCTTTTCGGGATTCGTGTTCTGTTTTTTTTTTTGTTATTTGTTCGTTTCTTGTTTTCCTTATTTTTCATTGTCGTTGTTCTTGTCAGAAAAGTGAATGTGGTAGAAATATAAAAATCAACTAGAAGCAAAAGAAGTCTATTTCTACTGTACCTAAAATTAAATAAAGTTAAGTGCACTGCTTTATTTTAACACTAGAGTGTAGTACTGCTCTATTTTAACACTAAAGGTGTGTGTAGTACTGCTCTATTTTAACACTAAAGGTGTGTGTAGTACTGCTTTATTTTAACACTAAAGGTGTGTGTAGTACTGCTTTATTTTAACACTAAAGGTGTGTGTAGTACTGCTTTATTTTAACACTAAAGGTGTGTGTAGTACTGCTTTATTCTAACACTGAACTGATGTCTTTTTAACGGTAAAATAAATGGATAGTTTGTACAACAATTTGAAATCTGAATATAAGTACCAGGGAACATGAATATTAGCTGTAGAAACTACACTACTCTCTCTGTAAGAACTACACTACTCTCCCTGTAAGAACTACACTACTCTCCCTGTAAGAACTACACTACTCTCCCTGTAAGAACTACACTACTCTCCCTGTAAGAACTACACTACTCTCACTGTAAGAACTACACTACTCTCCCTGTAAGAACTACACTACTCTCCCTGTAAGAACTACACTACTCTCCCTGTAAGAACTACACTACTCTCCCTGTAAGAACAAAATAAAGTTATTCCTAGAAGTGGCAATCAACTTAATTATCGATGTTATGTTTGCTTTCCAACATTTTCTCAGAGTCCCTCGAATTATTCAATTCGAATTATTGCTTCATATTGTTCTAAGTTCTTTATTCCAAGTTTATTATTCCAAGTTCAGTGTTCTAAATTTATTATTCTCAGTTCATTATTCCAAGTTCATTAATTCAAGTTCGTTATTCCAAGTTCATTATTCCAAGTTCGTTATTCCAAATTTATTATTGGAAGTTCGTTATTACAAGTTCATAATTCCAAGTTTATTATTTTGAGTTCATAATTCCAAGTTATTTTTAGTCTAGGAACGGAAGTTGAAGAACTCGTTCTCTCATTCTCGCATATCATGAAAAAAAATCTATTTACAAAGTAAACAAGAATCATAAGTGAAAAATTATTCATTCGTGCAAGCATAGATGATACAACAAATTTCTAAGCTTTATAGAAGCGGCCTGACGTACCGGACAAAAAATACGAGTTCGATTCAATAAATATGAAAGCAAGTAGCATTATTGTTATGTATGTTATGAAATTGAAAAACACATTTAGCATTCAATCCTTTACTTCTTTTTCATTAAACGTACCAGTTTGTGTGATTGTTGAAATGTACCATGTTGTACGTTCTGTTTGTATGATACATAATATTATGACCACAGACTCCGCTAAATCGAAAAATCTCTACGGTGTTTGGGACCACTTTTTGCGTTAATGTTTTTATTCAAATATTTCTTTATACAAGACTTTTTTTTTAATTCAACTTGACATTTATTTCTCGATGTAACCATCGATAAAAAATTACGCACAATAACAGACATGAAAAAATAATTTTTCGCTTGACTAATTGAAAAAACCAGCAAAAATTGAAAGGAGGGTAATAGTAATACCAGTAAAAGTCAGGTAATATTTTTTTCATCGTAAACACCACAGTTTTATAAACAGTAATCTTCATCAACCTATAATTACATACCTTGAAGAAAATACACATATATTTTTTGGAAGATGATTCATTTCACTCAGTATATATTCTGGTGTTTTTTTTCCTTATCATACGAGCTAGTGCCGTAGCAAAAATTTCATGACCATGTAACGTAACAAATTTCTACTTGTATTTTCGAGTGAGGTGTACAGCAAAGTTGTCTTTATTAAGTAGAGACGCAAGGTTATTTTTGCCGTGCTTGAGCTGACAGCAAATGTTTATGAGGGCAGGTACTGTTAATCAGTGTCAGTCATAAGGCATGGATAAACTTTTATTAAAATCAATGAACTTTTGTGAACTTTTATTTAAATTAATGAACTTTTGCCAACTTCTATTAACAATCAATGAAATTATGTGAACCTTAATTACGAATTAATGAACTTTTATTACGAACTTGTAACTTTTATGAACTTTTATTGATGATTTATTCATTTCTATGAACTTTTATTGAGGACCCGTGAATTTTGGACTTTTATGAACTAGACAGTTTCTGTAGAAATTCCACGATTTATATTTAACTAATTTAAAATTATTCTAAAGATGAATATCTTAAAGACTTAAGACGAATTATTGTGTTTTGAATGAATGTTTTTCATCAATATATACAGAACTTCCATGCTGTATCTTATCTACCGATAACATGGCCACATTGTACCCGGTAAAATTCCTTGATTTAAAAGTGACAAAATTAAGAATCTATTCAAAAAGTACTTTTTTCAATTTTACCCGTGGTATTATCACAATCAGAATATTTTCCATGAATTCCACCATATAATAATACACAGTTTGTTGCTTGCTCGGTCCGTCTCTCTGTGACGTTCTTAAGGATTTAGATAGGAGGAAATTCGGTAGGGTATACATGTATTGTAAGCGTTTTGTTGTGGATACCAAAGGTACATCCTTCGATGTGGAAACTCCTTCGCAAAGCCCGCGTTCACTGGCAATTCAAACGAAAAAATTCAGTAAAAAACACGTGTATTTTCCCGTATGGGTTTACTAGTACATACAGAATTGCCATTCTGCACCGTATTTCACGATAACATGGCCGTGTACGAAAAGTAAACTAACAACGGAAAAAAATGAATATTTCATAGTGATTCGGCGCTTTTGGTATCCACAATACAATGCTTATACTGCATTATAACTCTTCTAATTTCAGTTCAATCATTTTTCTTCAGTAATAGATAGGTAGTAATGGGACAGACACACTCAGATATAGAGAAAGCGAGAGATAGAGAGAGAAAAAAAGATGAAGATACATACATTGTCTATTATATACCAGTGTACCCGTGCCATCAAAAATGATGGCAAATACTTTTGGAAAGATATTCCAACGAACATAACGCTGGTCATCATCATCCTGTTCACGCCTCTGCGCCTGCCTTAGTCTTGCTGCTGAGCGTATGGCCTCTAGTCGTTTTTGTGAACTACTTGCATACCGATCCCGCCTCTGTTGCCTTACAACAGCTTGTTGTTCTGAAGTTAATCTTTCTCTCGCTCTTCTTTTTCACTCTCGATTCAGTCTTTTTTTTGTTCGAGTGGAGTTTCCATGCTTAAGCTTATTTCAAAGGTAACTTATTTTTCTTGTGGCAGTAATAAACACTTAGAATACAGTATTTATGAGCTGCAATAGAAGTAGTTATAGCCATTCGTGTCATATCCTAGATAGAAAAATTCAGCATTACTGAAAGCAACTGCGAGCTTGTGTATGTATATTGTAATATGCAATACCCCGCCGAACTCCCTATCCACGATACGGACTCGAGTATATAAGGCTCTGGATCTCTCTAATTTTTTTGAAAGTGACTTATTATAGTGCACTTGTACAGCGAAAATGAGTGTATTAATTTACCAGTGAACTGAAACTAAGACCGCCAGTACTAATTTCTTCCTATCTATTCTTAAGAGCGTTGCACGTAACATATAAATAAATATATAAACACACGACGGTCATTCTTAGTATTAGATGTAGATAAAAATTATTGAACTGAAATCAGAACGGGTATGCATGTATAACAAGCATTGTATTGTGGATACCAAAGGTGCCGGATCACTATGAAAAACTCACTTTATTATGTTATTAGCTTTCATTTCTTACACAGCCATGTTATCGATGGATAAGATACAGAAGGGAAGTTCTGTATATATTCATTAAAAATATTCACAGGTGAAACTGAAAAATAAATTTTATTTCATAGATCCTTAATTTTATCACTTTTAAACCAAGGAATTTCAATGGGTATTATCAGGGCCTTGTTATCGATAGGAAAATGCAAAAAGAAGTTCTGAAGGAAATTTATAAAAAGTATTCAATTAAAACACAATAATTCGTTGTAAATATTTAATGCATTCATCTTTATAATAATTTCAAATTAGTCGAATCCAAATCGTGGAATTTCCACGGGAACTGCCTAGTTAATTATAACTATCACATTTTTACTGACCTCAGCATGATTGAAAGTGATGTCATTGTTGGTGAATGTAATTATCAATTGAAGGAATGAACAAGTTACAAATGTTAATAATTAATGTAATTAATAAAGTAGAAAATAATACGTTTTAATTATTTCATTGATGTTCTTTTCGAAATTCAAGACTAATGAGTCTTGGTATAAAATAAAACTGAAAAATTCACCGTTCGAAACCCATGGAGAAGTTAAAAAAATTTATATGCCAGAAAATTTCACATTTGCGACATAAATTATTGAAATAATTTCTGCCCAGTCACATCTTAGGTTAATACACTCACACATCTAATACATATACACTCATACATCTAATATTTATACACCCATTCATATAATATTTGAAGGGTGGACAGCACTAGTGGACTACTTGCATTTTTTCCCACGGGAAAAAATGCAAGTAGTCTACTAGTGCTGTCCACCCTTCATTTGTAGACTCATACATCTAATATTTATACACTCGTACATCTAATATTTATACACCCATTCATATAATATTTGTACACTCATACATCTAATATTTATTCACTCATACATCTAGTATTTATTCCCTCATACATCTAATATTTATTCCCTCATACATCTAATATTTATGCACTCATACATCTAATATTTATGCACTCATACATCTAATATTTATTCACTCATACATCTAATATTTATACACTCAAACATTTTATATTTATACCGTCATGTATCTAATATTTATATACTCATACATTTAATATTTGCACACTCCTGTGCCCGATATTTATACATTTCTGTTCCAAATAGCATTTTTTCAGCTGGGGTTTGGTCAGGAGGAGTTTGGTCAGGAGGGGTTTGGTCAGGAGGGGTTTGGTCAGGAGGGGTTTGGTCAGGAGGGGTTCCGTCAGCAGCTTCCGTGCTGACAGCTCGCAAGTCAGCGCTAATCTGACGTCATAAAAACTGACTGACGATCTCGTCTGAACTGTGTTCTTCCACCACCGCTTCCACCATCCCCTGGTGGTGTGTTCTTCCACCACCGCTTCCACCACCCCTTCCACCACCCCTTCCACCACCCCTTCCACCACCCCATGGTGGTGTGTTCTTCCACCACCGCTTCCACCACCACTTCCACCACCCCTTGGTGGTGTGTTCTTCCACCACTGGTGGGGGAAAAAACGAATCTAGAAACTTGCTGATGGTGGTGGTGGAGGTGATGATGGTGGAGGTGATGATGGTGGAGGTGATGATGGTGGAGGTGATGATGGTAAAGGTTATAATGGTAAAATTCGTAATGGAGGTGGAGATGAACACCTATTCACATCATTAGACAATCGGATTTTATTTTAAATTAATAAATGTTACTTCAAATTCTCATACATATGTTGCTTAAGATTTTAAATGTCCAAATGCTTTGCATTTACTCTAGCTTTACTTGCTCCGTTTTAATTGGAAATTTTCCCCCAGTTTTGAGCGTTTGTGTTGCATGCAACATCTACGTGTGTTCTGGTGGTGACATACGAAAACAATATGACGTAAATCATCAAACTTTATTTATAGAAAACTACCAATGCGTATTTCAAAAAAGGATGAAAAATTTCATAAAACGGGATAATTTTATTGAATTAATTAATTACTGTTATCGGAGCCGAGATATTAGTAAAGGTGATGGATAGCATGGGCATAACAGGTGGTCGTCGTAGTAGTGGGTGTAGGTGGGCAGTGCTAGAATTCCACTATATAATAATACACAGTTTGTTGTATTGCTTGCTGGCTTGCTTGCTTGCTTGGTCCGTTTCTCTGTGACGCTCTTAATGATTTAGATAGGAGGAAATTCGGCATGCATTGTAAGCTTTGTATTGTGGATACCAAAGGCACATCCGTTGATGTGGAAGCTCCTTCGCAAAGCCCGCGTCCACTGGTAAATCAAACGAAAAAATAATTGAGAAACACGTGAATTTTCACGTGTGGGTCTACTAGTCTACTTATACTTGCCAGTTCCCGTAGAAATTCCACGATTTAGACCGGACTAATTTGAAATGTATACTATAATAAGAGCCGAGTCCGTCCGTCTGTCTGTCTGTGTCACACTCTTCTAATCGATAGCTTTGGTAGAAACACGGATAAAGCTCAAGAAATACAAGAAACCATTCTATTGCATTATTTTTCTGCGGCAATTCAATTCCCTTTCACTTACATTATGGTATCCAGAATACACAATCGGTTTATTTTTACAAATAGAAATTTTCTTTGAACCTTTTTCTGTTGAAATTCATCATGATGCTTTGATATTTTTAATTGATAATGCGAAAAGAAATACTTTAAATTAGTTTGACCAGTAACCTGGCTACCACTTCGTATAAGGCCGAAGATTTTAGGAATTAAGTTATTGTTTTCGGAATTGTGATTTTCTTGAAAAGCTTCAAAGAGATAATATAGGGTATTTCAGAATAAAATTCCGGCAGAAAAAGCCAACAGATTCATTTACTGTTTTATTCTTAGAATTTAATTTTGTTGTTTGAAAACCTGGAAATAGAGAAACATACCAAAAATGTTATTTCAATGATTCCTTGTCACAAAACGTGTTCCAGCCCTGTTCATTCAACTTCCTACTGTGTAGTAGATATTCCGTAGGTATTAACAATTTTATTTTATCTGAATAAAACCAAAATTTTCAGTAACATGAAACAAACAGACTCAAAATATCTCAATTCGAATTGGAGGTATAATTTATACAAAAATAGGGGACATTTTTGTGGGACACATTGTGTATGTAGATAATACACACTGTATCTCCATCTCTTTCTATCTGTGTGTGTCCGTCCCATTACTTCCTATCTATTACTGAAGAAAAATTATTGAATTGAAATCAGAACGGGTATGCATGTATTACAAGCATTGTATTGTGGATGCCAAAGGAGCAGGATTGCTATAAAGTACGCCATTTTCCCCGTTACATATTAGTCTTCTTCTCCTACACGGCCATGTTATCGCTAGATAAGATACAGAATGGAAGTTCTGTACATATTCATGAAAAATATTCATTTGAAAGATAATGAGTCGTCGTAAATCACAAGTAAATTTGTCTTCATAATAATTTCGAAGTAGTCATATCTAATCAGTATAATTTCCACGGGAACTATCTAGTAAAATAGAATAGAATATGGCAACAGAAACAGGCCGTTTGGTCCATTCTTGGGTTGCTACGCAAGTCCCATGCCGTCTAACGTCAAGGCATCAATCACGCTCAGGCATCTCAATCACACAGACCTTTGAGTCCTATGCACGCACCTTAATCACGTACAAGGATTTGAGTCATGTGCACACACCTTATTCACGTACAGGCATTTCAGTCACGCACATGCACTGCAATCATACAGATAGCAATCACACGGGATCACTCTATCGACCTGCGAGCTTCCTTATCCAATATTTGTCCAGATGATTTTTGAATGTATTCACCGTGCCAGCAGAAACTGTATTATCGGGTAGCTGTTTATAGGCTTTGGCAGTTTTAACACTGGAAAAATTTTAGAGCCTGGAATGTCATGAAGTGTCTTATTTTTAGCTAATTATAGCAGTTCATTTTGGGTCGCGTGTCATCGTCTCTGCTGAAAAGCTCTTTTAAGGTAACATCGTTAAAGCCGTTGTGATATGTATAGGTCTCAATGAGTTGTCCTCGCAGTCCTCTTTATTCTAGGAAGATGAGCTCAAGCTGCTGAAGACGCCTCTCGTAACTGAGATTGCAGAATTCAGGAATCATTTTCTTTACTTCATGCTGAATTTTCCCCATTTTCCTAATGTGTTCGTAGGGTAGTAAACCAGAGCCGCTCTGCATGTTCCAGATGAAGTCGCACTAGAGCTTTATAGAGCGGTAAGATGATATTCTTTGACTTGTACTCGAAGTTTCTTGCAATGAAACCAAAGATCCTGCTCGCTGTTTTGACGCTTTTTTTACACTTGTTTGGTATGCTTAGGATTTTCACTGGTAATGATACCAAGATCTGTTACTGTAATGTACTGCTTCAGTAGGTTATCATACTATACGAGTATTGTGCGTTCAAAATGAGGATTTTTGGTATCAACGTGTATGACTGAACATTTATCAACGTTGAAGCTCAATTGTCTGGTTTTGGTCCATTGTAGTAGACAATTGAGTTTTCTAATTGTTGGTTTTACTGATGATTCTGTCGTCAAGGTCGTTGACGTAGATCAGGCATGTCAAACTCAGTTTGGCTCTGGGGCCGGATCCAGACTTTCTGTTCTCAGGTGGGCCGCATCAGTAAAAGAATGTCAACTCCAACTATTTAGCTTTGTTTTTCAGTACTATGCTTTATCATTGAGCCTACATTTGTAGCCTACCCTACATATTATAATCAAGTGAACATACGGCCCGCAGGCCGGGTCCGGCCCGCGGGCCGTATGTTTGACATGCCTGACGTAGATGATGAAAAGGAGCGGGCTTAGAACGCTCCCTTGGGAATTAATCGTTAATTAATAATAATTACTAATAATTAATCCTGATATTGCAGGCGTCGGACTGTGTTTTAATCATAAATCATGAGTCAGTGAGTGTGACTAGTGAGCCAGTTGTATATTCATCAATAGCAGTTGCCTAATGAGAAAGCTACATTTTTCCCTGAATCTGTGCTGGGTGTCACTAAACAGGTTTTGGGCTTGGAAGTGTTTTGTTTCACGAACATTGAGTAATCTTTCTATTGTTTTACCGATGACAGATGATAGACTGATTAAGCGATCGTCATCGGGTGCTTATTCGTTGCTTTTTAGCAACGTTGCTTCCGCCGGAATGATTCCGGTTTCGAGCGATCGATTGAAAATATTCACTAATTACTTCAACTGTTTCTTTGAGTATTGAGGAGCAATGCCGTCAGGTTCGGTTGATTTATATGGGTTCAGAAGGAAAAACTGCTTTTCTAAATACTTTTTCTACTGTGAATTCACTCCGACTTTTATAAGGCTTGAGGTTGCGGGTTTTCAGTTAAGTCATCACGTGTGAACACAGAAGTAAAGTATGCATGAATAATTCTGGTTTTGCTTTTGTTGTCCGTTCGAGCTGAGCTATGAAGGTCTATCAGTAGTCTAATAGTGTCTCTTCTGAGTCAGTTGTTAATTACGTATTCGTCCAAGCTCTTCAGATTAGTTTCTGCTTGTATTGCAACTATAATATAACACTGATCTATAATATACCATTTAACAGTTAAATTTTAACCTGACAAAAATGTGTTGCCGTACAGGTTTACTTTTCTGCTGAGTGACATCACTCTTCGATGAGTTAATATAAATTAAAATTACTCCATATGCCAAATATTTCTGAGTCTGTGTGCGAAATATTTCAACGTTCATGTGCCCAATATTCATACATTCGTGTGCCTAATATTTATGCGCCTGTGTGTTCTATATATATGTAATAACATTAGAAAAATATAAAGCTCTCAGGTTGCATACTGAAAAAATTGTAACTGAGTTTGTGGTGCCGATGGAATTATGTAAAAATTTTGATTTTGTTGGGCAGTTTCCTTTTAGCTTTTTGAACTTAAATTTTACTCAAAAAAAGAAACTTGTGTCAAATAATATTGACGAGATTCAGTGACTATCTGCCGTAGAATAGAATTGTTTACACTTCTACTTAATTCAAAGTATTAATTTAGTTTTTAGATAAGTTTGTACTTTAATATGTATATCATCATTCGCATTTTTCCGAGGGAATTCACAGATATTGTGAAAATAGGCAGAATTTTTATAATAAACTAGTGTGTATGTCCGTTAAAAATAACGGGTTTTAATATCATGAATTTGAAGGGAGAACTTAAAGCAACAGATTCTCAAGCTTAACCAGAAAGTATATGGATTTAACTCCTGTGGTTATGAATCTATATACCTGAAAGTCTACGGATTTAACTACCAGTATTTAAGGGAGATTTCCATTGTGTTAACATAGGAGAAATTATGCGCAAAAAAATTATAAATTTATTTATTTAAAGAGATACCTGGCGTTTTATTATATAGTGTTGATAGTATAATTTTGTGAGCGCGCTGTTATGCCATGTTTTTTATATGCGTTACAATACTATTTACACTGTAGTCAGTAAACGCTGACAACCAATAAAAAAATCACCAGAACGTCAAAATGGTTGCTTAACCCACAAAATGAATACATTTACAACAAAACAATATTTTAGTATAAAACTGTGAATTTTAAGCGCGTTCAAGCTGAACGAAGAAAATGCGTGCGCAAAAAGAGCCGACGTGGACACAGAGAGCTCGGATGAACCACTTCTCACGCGCCGGCGTCGAAATGGCGTCTGATTTTTGCACTGAAGCCAAAATGATGTTCCATAGACGTCACCAGAAGTTAGGAAATTGAAGCGATTATTCAATTTATTTTCTACGACTTTAGGAAGTTTACATGGGAAGTCTCGAACAAAAAGAATGCTTTATAGAAGGTCCCAAAAAAAGGACACCCCGCCCGATGGTTCCGCTTAGATTAGTGAGATTTGAAGCCCTGACTTTTACACGGACTTCTTGCCATAAAAATCAAGAGAAGATGAACATTTTTTCATAAAATGCAAGACGCCTCAGAAACAAAAGACAGTTCGACATACTCGCGCAAAAATGAGCTAGCAAATCAAACTGTGTGATAGATGGGCATCGACAACTTCCAATCCCAGTCATTTTTGTTGAGCATTTTTTTGAAAGCTTTTGCACGAGTGATGATAAATCTCTTCATTTTCTAGGGGAGGTAGCGTTAAGCGCATCACTCAAAGAGTCTTAATTCAGTCGGAGCTTTGATTTCAAAAGCACGAGCGCTTTACGAAGATATCTACGTATAAAATAGACAGTGTATCTCTCTCTGTATCTGTGTGTCCGTCCCATTACTTCCTATCTATTACTGAAGAAAAATTATTGAACTGAAATCAGAACGGGTATTCATGTATTACAAGCATTGTATTGTGGATACTAAAGACGCCGGATCACTATAAAATACTAATTTTTTTCTGTTACTAGCTTGTATTTCTTACACGGCAATATTATCAGTAGATAAGATACAGAATGAAAGTTCTGTAGATATTGATGAAAGATATGCACGGGTACAACTGAAAAATATATTTTATTTCATAGATCCTTAATTTGATCACTTTTAAACCAAGGAATTTCAACAGGTACTATCTGGGTCATGTTTTCGGTAGATAAGATTCAGAAAGGAAGTTCTGAATGAAATTAATAAGAAGTATTCATTTAAAGCACAATAATTTCTTGTAATAAATATTTAATGTATTTCGACGAGAACTGTCTAGTGTCGTAAATGCTGGGAGCGGCAACATAACTTCCTTTTAAAAGATAGAAATTTACGGTACATTTAGTCAAATTAAATTACATTCAGAGTTACACTGGATTTAGTTAAAGTTGGATTCGTGTTTATTTAAATTACATTAAATTTAGAGTGCGACTATTATATTTACGTACACATAGAGCACCACGGTTCACACGGTGCACCACGGTTCACACGGTGCACCACAGTTCACACGGTGCACCACGGTTCACACGGTGCACCACGGTTCACACGGTGCACCACGGTTCACACGGTGCACCACGGTTCACACGGTGCACCACGGTTCACACGGTGCACCACGGTTCACACGGTGCACCACGGTTCACACGGTGCACCACGGTTAACACGGTGCACCACGGTTAACACGGTGCACCACGGTTCACACGGTGCACCACGGTTCACACGGTGCACCACGGTTCACACGGTGCACCCCGGTTCACACGGTGCACCCCGGTTCACACGGTGCACCACGGTTCACACGATGCACCACGGTTCACACGGTGCACCCCAGTTCACACGGTGCACCACGGTTCACACGGTGCACCCCGGTTCACACGGTGCACCATGGTTCACACGGTGCACCACGGTTCACACGGTGCAGCAAAAAGTCGTGGGTTCGAGACGCTATCTGCCTTTATGGATGATTTAAGAGATGCTTCTTTCTGTCCACTCTTCACTGCTACTCTCGGGATATTAAAGAAAGAATTTATAGTGACGTAAAATAGAAGATTTACAACGTGTGTCATCACAGCTTCCATGAACGGCAGTCGCTGCCGTGTAGGATGCGCAGCTTGTTGACATACGCGTCTGAGACTATACTTGTATGACTTATGTATATGGTATGGAAGTACAATACAGATACAGGGTATCCATGAAGTCTCTTTACCATTTCAAAAATTTATTACGAATGCAATTGATAAGATATTTTATTCAGATTTGTTTTGTTGTATTTAGTGTTTATTAAAGTTTTTAATCACATTTTGTATTTGTGTGTTTCAGGGATCCTGTTTGTGAAAGAGGTGCTGTTCAGACTTTATGAGAGATTTTCATAAGAGACTTTATGGACACCCTGTATTTTTTGCGAGAAAGTTGGTTTTACTCAGTATATATTCTGGTGTTTTTTCACAATCGTGAAGGCTGATACCGTAGCAAATAATTCACTTGCAGAATATAAATATGAATAAATTGCACTGTATATGAAATGTTTATTCTTATAATGAATATTTCATGGAGTACACGTGCTCCATACAGGGTGCGGCAACATAACTTCCTTTTTTCAACGCACTTTGCTTTGAAAAAAGGAAGTTATGTTGCCGTAGCCTGTTTGTGCAGTTGTGTGCATCATGTTGAGATTAATATATGTTTACACAAATAAAAATGATGATTGAATTTACTGCCATGGTAAGTTTGCATTGGTTCTGCTAGAAAACTGTTTTTTATCGTTATAACTCCATTGATTTCGTGTTTTTATACCGTTGTTTTTTAAGTGGGTTCTAAAATTTAATTGAAAAATTAACATTGCATCTCTTCCTAAACTGTCCCTGTCGTCAAGACAATAATTTTCTGCAAATTGTGAATAAAGATAAACTCGGAAACTTAAGTTGAAAAATAATTTTTTCAAAAAGTGGTTTTATCAGTAAAAATTAAGCCAAAATTAAATTAGATCAAACACACACAGTATTTTTTGAGTAATTCTAGTTAAAACATTACAGGGTCATCATACCTGCAAAATTAACCGCTAAATGAAGCCCAAAATTAATTGGCAAAATTAAAAGTGGAATTTAACCGTAAAATTAAACACAAAATCAATTATAAAATTAACCACTTATTCATTTGCAAAAATAACTAAAAATTCAGTTGAAAAACATACTTCTATATGTGTTACTAAATTCAATAGAAAATTAGCCAGAAAATTACCAGCAATCACTTGACGAATAATTAGTTCCTAACGAACGCCTACAAAAAATCACTATCTGATACCAAATTAAAAAATTATATTGTCATTAACCGTAATGATTGAAGAAGTGAACAAAATTATTAATTAAGAAATTCAAAACCAAACTGAAAACTGTTATTAATAAAATTAAAAGAAATACGCGCACAGAAACTGAACAAATATTTTACAGATGCCACTTACCAAGTTACGTAACGAAAAAAAAACAATAACTACGGAATTCAAGAACTGAAAACACAAACTGAAAAAAAATTTATATGAACCGAAAAAAATAGAACTCCTGAAGTCAAACGTGGATGACGTCACCAAAAAAAATATTAATGATGAAAAAATTGCTTATTGAGAGGATGAAAATATTGAGCATCTGACCAGGACGGCGGAGCTCCGTAGCGCACACACGTTACGGCCGTAAAGCCAGCGCTTTTACGGTGGTTTTGTGTCCGGTTTTGGGCCGTAAAGCGGTCCGTGCTGGGCCAATTACGGCAGTTTACTGGCGGCCACGACGCCCGTATACCGTAACTCTGTAAGTGTGTTGGTCGAGTTCTGTGTGTCAGGCTGCTCTATGACGTTATTTTTGCAGATTATGCTGTTGTATGGCGTTATTTTTGCAGATTATGCTGTTGTGTGGCGTTATTTTTGCAGATTATACTGATGTATGACGTTATTTTTGCTGATTATGCTGTTCTATGGCGTTATTTTTGCTGATTATGCTGTTGTGTGGCGTTATTTTTGCAGATTATACTGTTAAGTGGCGTATATTTTTGCTGATTATGCTGCTATTTGGCACTATTTTTAATTATCATGCTGTTATGTTGCGTTAAATTTGCTTATCGTTCTGTTATTTTGTTATTTTTGTTGCTCGTTTATGACACAGCCATACATCGCAGTATTATGTACATCTGCCAAACATTTTCTGGCACGTAATAAAATCCAATACATATATTGTATATCTACATATATAATAAACAACGTATCTCCATATCTCTCTCTCTCTCTCTCTCTCTCTATATATATATATATATATATATATATATATATATATATATATATCTGTGTGTGTCCGTCCCATTACTTCCTATCTATTACTGAAGAAAAATTATTGAGCTGAAATCAGAACGGGTATGCATGGATTACAAGCATTGTATTGTGGATACCAAAGGGGCCGGATCACTATAAAATACTCAATTTTTTCCGTTATTAGCTTTCTTCTCTTTTATAGCCATGTTACCTGTAAATACGATACAGAATAGAATGTCTGTATATATTCATGAAAAATGTTCAGATTATGATAGTACCACGGGTAAAACTAAAATATGTTTTTGTTTCATAGATCCTTAATTTCATCACTTTTAAACCAAGTAATTTCAACGGGTAATATCAGGGCAATGTTATCGATCGATGAGATACAGAATGGAAGTTCCGTATACATACTCGTATACTAATGAAAAACATTCATTTAAAACACAATAAATCATCATAAGGCTTTAATACATTTATCTTTAGAATAATTTTGAATTAGTCAAACAAGGGAACTGTCTAGTATATACATATATATATATATATATATATATATATATATATATATATATATATATATGTGTGTGTGTGTGTCAAGGACTACTATAACCAGGACGTGCATCGCCATGTAGCTGACTACGGTAGCGGAGGCCATTGCATTTTTAGTAACATAACATTTTCTATCGGACAAATTGATCAAAAATTACTTTTTTCAAGCAATAGATGGGATAATAAGGTTTTACAGTGAATTTTAACCGGTTTAAAGTACTGTAATGCTTTGAAATACCAATTTTAACCGGACTTAACATGTATTATTGTATGAGCTTAGTGGCCACTCTATAGAAAGCTGAGTTGCTGCGGATTTAGACTTTACAAGTTGAGTATAGTTAAACCTTTTCCATTGCAAACAACCAAACATACAAACATTCACGCATATAAACAAACAGGCATAGAAGCAAAAACCTACCAAACTGCAGCGATTAGTCAGCCAACCGGGCCTTCTTGACAGAGGTCTGAAGAACTGCATTCTTCTGCTAGTCTTTCTCTGAGGGGTTGACAGCAAATTTGAGGGGTTGACAGCAAATTGAGTGAGTGTAGTAATCGTCAAAATACTGCCTTTCTTTGACTCGTACAGTTCTTTGACGTCTGCAAATGATGCCGTGTTTCATTGTCAAGACTGATCTTCTGGCCCTTCTCACTGATCCAGTTGTTGCGGATGCAGTTGTTTAACAGATGTACTGTGTCAAAAAGGAGAAACCAGACACGCTCGTTGTCAAGAGGATGCTTGGCTGTGGCACTGCAATTACCTAGTGATTAGAATAGAAGTGGCCTTGCAGTCTCGGTTGTTCTCGGCCATGCCACTCAACAACCCACCAGAAATTGAAACAGTTGGCCGATTCTGTACTTCATCTACCTAGAGAAACACATTTTGCTGTTGCAGTGTCTAGACTTTGTTAAATGTTTCCCTCAGCACCTGGTCCTTGTCAATAGATGAAGTGATGTACTGCAGCTTGCGTTTACATGGCAGCACCAAAAAGTCTCTGAGCTGTTCATAATTACACTTCGGGTATGATTGAGGAGCAAAACAATCATTCATGGAAAACTGCTTCTGTTATAAAAGTTCCAACAGACGTCAAAAATACCAACTTCTTCTCCTTCTCGGTGTCGCCATAGGCTGACGTGTGAGCTTGAAGGGTGACAACATTTTGGATCGTTTTGTCAAACGGGATGTCATACATAGTTCATTGCCATGCGCACAGTTTCGTCGGACTGCGTATACGATCTCAAACCATTGTTGGGATGAAGTGTCTTAAACAGCGGTACACTAATAACGTTCATAAACGCACTGAGCGTTAGTGGGGAACACAAAGTGGGCTTGTTTTCGACAATCACTGACAGGCTGCACTCACTGAAGTTGTCGGTCATGAACAAACACACAAGCCTTTCTTTCGATCTTGAAATAATAAAGTTCTTGTAGTGCTTCTGCAGGTTACGTTCAGGTTTGAAAGCATCAAATGAAGCAATCTTATCCTTCTGAAGAAAATACCTCAGTTGTTGGTCTTCCACTTTCGCCGGGTGAGATGCAGGTTTTGGAGATGGCAGACATGAAGCAGGCACATTGAAGATACAGGGAGGGATTTCTCTTGTTTACACAACCCCACTATTGTTCGGTATTTTTAATACATATAATTAGCAATAAACTTTGTAAACAAACAGTGTCCACTGAGAAATGCAGCAATGTACCTCGAAACTAACAACAATGTCCGATTCAAGCCGAGCGACAGACTAAGACAATGTTCGCACTGTGACAGGTGGGGGTTAACTGAGCTCAGTGAACTGGCCTCCGCTACCGTAGTCAGCTACATGGCAGTGCACATCCTGGTTATAGTAGTCGTTGATATATATATATATATATATATATATATATATATATATATATATATATATATTACATGTCCCACCTGACTGCTGGCTTAGATACGGAGAATTAATTGGAAACGAGGCATTACTATGGAGCTGAAATAAAGCGTTGATCTTAGGGTGACTATTGACTTTTCAATGGAACGGGTATACATGTATTGTAAGCATTGTATTGTTGATACCAAAGGCACATACATACTTCAATGTGGAAACGCCTTCGCAAAGCCCGCGTCCACTGGCAAATCAAACGGAAAAATCAGTAAAAAACACGGGAATTTCCACGTGTGGGTCTACTAGTGTATATTAAACCATGTAAGTCTTTCCGCAATGACACAGCGGTGTGAGCTACATTGGAATACGTAATTATTATTATGTATTATTATGGACCAGCATTTTTTTAATTATGAACTTGAACACATTTTACAAAAATCGTTTATTGTTTGTTCTTTATGTAAAAATTTCATTTTTTTAAATGTAAAAAATATATTTCATATAATTTGCTGCTAAATTTCTTTCATATTTTAATATGTATGAGCATGGATTTTGAATTAATTTAAGTAAATATTATGTAGATTTTATGTAGATTTTATGTAGATTTTATGTAGATTTTATGTAGGTTTTATGTAGATTTTATGTAGACTTCACGTACACTTCATGTACATTTCATGTACACTTCACGCACACTCCATGTAGACTTCATGTACACCTCATTTACACCTCACGTACACTTCATTTACACTTCATGTACACTTCACGTACACTTCACGTACACTTCACGTAGACTTCACATACACTTCATGTACACACTCGTACTCCAACATAAAGATGGCTGCTATGTTGCATGCGATGCTAAACACAGCAACATGAGACACTCAGCCCCCTATCACCTACATAAACATAGCCATGTTTATGTTGGTATGCATGACCACATACTCAGATTCCCTCTTAGTCGTTAATTATCGTTAGTGCAGATGATCATAGACATGATACATAATTTTCGTGTGGGTTGTTTTGGCACGACTGTCAACACCACACACAAGCACATGACGAGAAATAAATAAAAATTACGTAAATTGGTTGTTGCTTCAATATAAATTCATAGTTTAATGAGTTGAAATAAATTTTTTAAAGTGAGTCAAAAATATATTTTCTCATTATTCCTTATTTTAAATTAAAATAAGAGAGATCATTTCTATATTTGAGTTATTGAACGAATCTCCGTTTTATATTGAAACTATTGTGCAAACCTCATTTTTACGTTCAGATTATTGTATGAATCTCAATTCTATATGTATATAAACTATACAGGGTGGGGCATAAATTTCCATACATAGGCGAGTGTATAATGTGTATCTCTTTTATTTCTCAGCATAACTTCACTTGTACTATTGCATGTTCATCAACAGTAGAAAATACGTATGAATAAGTGTATTCAAAACAATAGCAATCATGTAGAGCACATCGTATCAATCAAAACTTGTTCAATATACGATGTTTATTTTACTTGTGTATGAAAACTTATGGCCCAACCTGTACATAGTATGTGTTCCATTTATATACAAATAAACACAGCCAAATCCTATGCCAATAACTGGTGAAAATACAGAATAAATATTCTTGAAATTAGAATATTTTCCTTCACCTTCTCATAGAAGATGACAAACTCTCCTACATTATTACAATAAATGTGTACATATACATGTAAATATTAAAATTATATAAGTACATGGATATACATGTTGATGTATTTATTTATATATCTACAGTATATATACAGTATATATTTACATATGAAAGTAAAATTCATAGAAACTTAGGTAAACGTGAAGAAAGTAGACAAGCACACAGAACAACAACTTAAGTTCATTGGAAAATAATTTTTTAATTACGGCTTCCACTTTTATTTATTTGTTTCAATAACAGCGTTCTCTTGTATTTATTTGTACTTAAAATAACAGCTTCCCTTTTTATTCCAGGATTTCCTTTTTTAATTGTACCGTCCGCTTTAATTTATTTACTTCCTTAATAACAGCATCCATTTCTTTTTACTTCATTTTATAACAGCATCTTGTTACCATGGGTGACGTTTGTGTTTAACTTTTTTTCAAAATAATTTTTTTGCCAAAAATCTTTGGCTTGCAGCAAAATTGTGTCCAAAAATCCAATTGGAAATCTTATTTCAAAAAGAGACGATTTCCATTGCGATTTATTGGACAAACATCGGCATTATTAGACATAAACTTTGGTTTTAATTTACAATATGGGAATGCTTTGATAGAAAAATACATAATATAGTAAACAGACCTGTTTTTCATATTTATTTTCATGTATATTTTTTATTGCACAACTGCCTAAAAAAATCCCTATGAACGTAGTCGTATTGACGTATATTACCGTCGGTTACCGTCCAATATCATTGATTTTTGTCGATTACCATAAAATATACTGTAATTGACGAAGAAATAACAGTTGATTCGGCCGCAAATTCAACGTTGAACTGCCTGCATCTGTGACACACAACATGATTTGGTTGAGAAGAAAGCACCGTCGTCTACATAGTATGTTGAGCAGTGCAGTCCGACTCTCGGTGTCATGATAAAAAATGACAAAGGAGCGGTTTAAATGCCACAAAACCCAGAGACTTAAGGAGCAAAGTAGCCCATCTCAAAACAAAGTTTTAACTTGTCGTTAAAATGTCATGGAGTAACGTAAAAAATGCCCTAAAATGACGTAAAAGCCTCGAAATGCTCACGGAATGAAGCAGACTCTCCCTAAAATCTTCCGGTCTGATTCATAATTCTCTGCAGCCCCGCATTCTGGCCACAAACTTCATGTATTTGTTGAGGGAGCGGCCATAGAGCTTATTAATCTGGTCAGTTTAGTGCTGAGCAGCCGGACCGACCATTGGTCAGCCCTGGTCAGCGTTGGTCAGCATTTGTCAGAAATTGTCAGTGTTGGTTAAAACTGGTCAGCGTTGGTTAGAACTGGTCGGAACTGGTCAGCATTTGTCAGAAATTGTCAGCGTTGGTCAGAACTGGTCAGCATTGGTCAGAACTGATGAACTTTAGTTAGATATTGACAGTATAGACTGGGAGGCAAGTTTATATTAGTAATTAAGCGGCAATTTTTACTAAAAGGGAAATATTGATTATAAAGTGGTGGGCGCGATAAAGGAAAAATAACCATTAGTCAACAACGATAACCTTATCGGCGATATCCTATAATCTATAAATGGTGATGAATTTATCGCCTGATAAGGTGATAACCGATAAATCGATAAATAAAAAATTCCGATTCCAACGATAACGATAAGTGATGTTCTAAATAACATCGATAAATTCAAACCTTTACTTGTGTTTTTATCTTAAAAACTTGGAAATATCCAAGAATAAATTTTAAAAATTGCTTTGAAAATCTTAGATAAAACTTCGTGTTTAATGCTTATCTTATCTTTTCACTAATAAAAAGTACTGTTTTAAGTTAAATGACAAATTTACACAGCCACGGCCTAGACCAGGAGTTCACAACCTTCCTCTGACCCTGTACCCCTTCAGTATTTCCACAGGTGAACATGTAACCCTGAATTTTTATGACAAAAAGGTGAGTCGAAAATCATAATTCCACTGAATTTTTAATACAAGTTTTAGGTTTTAGGAACTATGAACTAACATTGAATGTACCCCTTTAGATAAGCAAATCCAACCCTAGGGGTATATTCACCCCAGGTTGGGAACCTATGTACTAGACCATGTTCAGCAGTATGTTGCCCTTCGTAAACATGAACAGGTTGGAATTTCCATCAGAGAGGGAGTTCTTTTTAGTGTTGGTGATATTTTATTTCAAGGGAGAACAAGTGCTCCACCACTGCGCTGTTCGACATCGCTGTGTTGTACGTATACCTCAAGAAAATTTCAATAAGAACCTTCTCCTCCTCCTCCTAAGTTCCCATCTCAGATCTACCTATTTCTACTTCCAAATCATACTTCTGGGCTAAATTGAAACCAAAAACTGAAATTATCGATTATCGCTAGTTTGGAGCCAAAAGTATCGGCGATACCGATGATTCGATAACGCAAGGAAACAATCTGATAACCGATAACCCGATATCGTTATAAAAAAAATCATGGCTGAATTATGACGATAGTTTATTTGGGAAGTGACTAGTAGCTGAGAGGCATGTCACATGTAACGTTATTTACGTAAGTAACATAATTAATTTCCCAATTATTGAATTGCGCTTAGCGGACAGTTGATGACACACAGTAAATGACATGCACAGTTATTGTTATTGTTGCTGTACTGGGAGTTATTGTTATTATAATGGGAGTTATTGTCATTGCTGTTGTGCTGGGAGTTATTTTTATTGTTGTGCTGGCAATTATTGTTATTATTATTGTGCTGGGAGTTTTGTTATTGTTGTTGTGATGGGAGTCATTGTAACTGTTGTTGTGCTGGGAGTTATTGTTCATAATCTTGTGCTGGGAGACACTGTTATTGTTACTGTTGTTGTGGTGGGATTTATTGTTATTGCTACTGTGCAGGCGGTTATTGTTATTGCTGTTTATGGGAGCAGGGGGACAGAGATGGGATTAGGGAAATGTGTGTGGGGATGTGGCGGTGTGAGAGAAGAAGGGAGATCAGGAAAAAAGGGCACAGATGAAAAGCTCAAAAGAGAGGAAATGTGGTAAGAATGTGACAGGAATGTGACAAAAATGACAGAAATGTGCCAGGAATGACAGGAATGTGACAGAAATGACAGAAATGTGCCAGGAATGACAGGAATGTGACGGAAATGTGACAAAACTGACAGAAATATGCCAGGAATGATAGGAATGTGGCAGGAATGATAGGAATGTCATTGGAATGACATAAATGTGAGGAATGGCAAGACTGTAGCTGAAATGAAAAGAATGTGACACGGATGACAGGAATGTGACACGGATGACAGGAATGTGACACGAATGACAGGAATGTGGCAAAAATTATAGAAATGGGGTAGGATTGAGATAAAAATGAATGGAATGTTGTAGGAATGATGTAAATGTGACAGGAACGACATGACGATAGGAATAACAGGAATGTGTCAGGAATGACAGGAATGTGGTAAGAATTACATACGTAAATAACAGAAATGGAGCAGGAGTGACAGGAATAACAGGAATAACAGAAATGGGGCAGGAATGACAGGAATGGGGCGGGAATGACAGGAATGACAGGAATAAAAGGAATGGGGCAGGAATGACAGGAATGTTCTGTTCTTTCAAAGATCAAAGAACAAGAAATCAAATAAGATTTTCGTGCTGCACATAAAATTAATTTGAATGAAGACATTACTATACAAAATAACTAAACTCTCAATCAGGAATACATAAAAAAACAACATAAAAATTATTGTTTTCATTTGAGAACGTTTTGACTCAAATAAAATGATTCAGAAATTAAAATGTGAAGAACAAAGGAAACAACAAAGTAGTAAAATGCTGTATAAATGAGATGTTATTTATTTTATTGTAAATGTAGGACGTAATGTCAAAATGTATTTAATTTTTGACAGCCCAGAACTAATACATTTTTCTTTTAATTCCCCTGTCTCATCCCCCCTCACGTCCCGTCCCCCCCACGTCCC